>JAUCNO010048169.1:0-16704 GCA_032353835.1 Enteromius viviparus | reverse complement strand
GTAAAATACTGAAATAAATAAATAAATAAAATGACCTTTTAAACCGTTTAACTGATTGTGTTAACCGGTTAAACTTCTAATCGGTCGGTTAACGGTTAAAAGGAGCATCCCTAGTTAAAGACAAATAAATACATATAAGTATATATCAACTGATCTGTAATAACAGACATGGCCATCGTGATCACATAATTAAAACAGTTACTCACTAATTCAGCTTATGATCCATTTAAAAGTGACTTTAAGAGGTTTGTTCACCCCAAAATAAAAATTCAGCCATTAATTAGTCACTCTTATGTCGTTTCAAACCCGTAAGAACACAAATTAAGATATTTGTGATGATATTAGAGAGCTATTTGACCCTCCATAGACAGCAACATTACTGAAATGTCCCTAGGTCCAGAAAGTAGTAAAAACATCAGTAAAACAGTTCATGTGACATTAGTAGCTTAACTTCAGTTTTGTATTCTCGTAGCATTGCAAAGCTGGAGTTGAGTCACTGACGTCTCATGGATTGTTTTACTACATTTCTGGAGCTGGGAACATTTCAGTTCTGTTGCGGTCTATAAAGGGACAGATTTCATAAAAAATATCTTCATTAGTGTTCTGAAGATGAACAAGAGGTCTTACAGGCTTGGAACGGCATGAGGGTGAGTAATTAATGACAGAATTTTCATTTTGGGGTGAACTGACCCTTTAAGAGTTAAAATGAAATATTTGATATGGGTGTCATTTGCTTTTGTCATTCACTTTAAAAATTTGCAACCCACTTTGACCTGACAAGATTTAAGCTCTACAAATGACAGAAATGTCCAGTTAATAGATAAAACAGAAGTGTTATCATAAAAAACATAGAAACTCACATTATCTATCTCTTTCTCACTCTGTAGCAACTTTACGATACCTGCGCAGAGATGGTAGGATGAGTACTGTCACCTTCAACAACCTGAAACTGGCTGATGGTGAGAAGCATCGCCTGCTCTTCCACCTGAAGGGACTGGAGGTGGGCCAACCAAGAGGCTTCCCGCACAACCAGGGGGTGTTACCGGTGCCTGGGGTGGAGCTCCACCTGGACTGCAGGCTGGTGGAGACGCTGAGAGATTTACCAGCTGTGTTTAATGGCCTAAACAATCACCAGGGAGTGGAGCTCAAAACTATGCAGGGGAAAGCACAAGTATACAACATGTTTAATAGCTATACACTCACATGCTGAGAGATATATTTGGAGGTTTTCGTTGCATGCACTAATACACTAACATAAACTCCCCATTGTGCTCTTTCTGTTCTGATTGGCAGGAGGAGTTGGAGGAGCTCAAACTGGCATATGGTGATTCAATGGAAAATGTTGCATCGCTGCAGGACTGCCACACTCATCAGAGCGACTCTGTACAGACTTTAGGTAATTTTTACATTTTCTGAAGAAAACATGAGTGGTGCATGTGCAAATCTGCCACCACAATGATAAAGAGTTACTGGTGGTTCCCAGGGTGTTGCTAGTGCATTGCTAAGGGTTTGTTTACGAATAAAGCATTTTTCAGTGGCATGTGGCACTGGCAAAATGATAGTTATTTACAGAGTGCACCTTTAAGGAAGAAATGAAAAAGGAGAAAAATGTGAATAAACTGGCTATCTGCTAAAATGATAAGATCAGTGTTTTTGTTGTTTATAAAGGTCTAAACACGAAACAGCTCACAAATCAGATGCTGGAGCTGACGAAGGTCATTAATGAGCTGAAAGATGTTCTTATTCAGCAGGTAAGGCCTTCCTGATAATCACTCTTTTGTTTAAGGTTCTTAATTTCCACCATCCGTTATTTACAAAGATTTTTTGAATGTTTGCACGCATGTTTACAGGTGAAGGAAACATCATTCCTCAGAAACACCATCTCTGAGTGCCAGGCTTGTGGTAAGATGTCATGATGAGTAAGACATGCGTGATATGCATGAGTTTGTTGATGCAGACATCCAGATAAAAAAACCCAAAAAGATGTTTTCAGTGTCCACAAATATCCACGGTAACGTCTCAAACAAATAGTCCATTAGTGACTTCAAAGTCACCAAAGCTGAAGCAGATTTGAAGCAGGAGTGCAATCATTGGGCGTTCAATTACAGATTGATCATGAATGCTTTCAACCACACCATAAATGCTAAATATTATCGGTTATTTCTAGGGCTGGAAGGAACGGAGGTGGTGAAACCGAAGTGCACTCCTGGAGTGTGTTTCCGTGATGACATGTGTATAGAAACAGCTGAGGGGGTGGAATGCGGTCCATGCCCTGATGGATACACTGGAGATGGATACAGCTGTGACGACGTTGACGAGGTATCTATTCAAGGGGTTATATCAAGATGATTGGCTTTTACTTGATCTTCTGGTATAGCCTGAAAAATGTGATTGATCGAAATGGTGTTAATAAACGTAACTATGCAAGTTTGTGCAATCTTCTGAAACAAACAAGTACTAGGAAACAAGGCGAAACTTGCAGTACTTTGATTTGATAGGACAGTGTGAAGCTAAACTGGAAACATTGAGAGAGGAAAGGACCATAAGCCAGAATTCAATTTCATTCATTGCCATGCATGTCTGTGTCTATTGCAGTGCCAGTTTAATCCCTGCTTCCCTGGCGTGAGGTGTGTGAACATGGCTCCAGGTTTCCGCTGTGAGGCATGTCCTCTTGGATTCACTGGCAAACCACTGGAGGGTGTTGGTGTGGCTTATGCACAAACACACAAGCAGGTACATTGCTGATGTGCCCTTTTGCATGATTTGTGTCAGAGTTCACTAATGCGTTGAACTTTATGCAAAGTGAAGCACCACTGTGAGCCAGTCATATATTGTAAAGCAAAGTTTAGGCAGACCAAAAGGTAATTTATTTCCCAATTCCTATATTTTCTTTAGGTGTGTGATGATATTGATGAGTGTAAAAGACCAGATAACGGAGGATGCACCCCTAACTCCGTCTGTGTGAATTCTGTGGTGAGAACGGACCTATTAAGAAATGCATCTCTTTGCTATTATATGTCACTCAGAAAGAATAGTGCCTCAAAATTTGTGGTACCTTGTGTAGGGATCATATCAATGTGGCCGATGTACGACCGGATTTACAGGAGACCAGATTAGAGGCTGTAAGCCAGAGAAACGCTGCGGAAACCGCCTACAGAACCCTTGTGACTCCAATGCGCAGTGCATTGAGGAAAGAGATGGCACCATCACATGCCAGGTACCCTTTCGAGGCACACATATGTATGAGCACAAATGCGTTATGCTCGAAGGCAAATGATAAGGGTGTGTTTGTGTACTAGTGTGGCATTGGATGGGCTGGAAATGGTTATCTCTGCGGTAAAGACACTGACATTGACGGGTACCCTGATGAGAAGCTGCGCTGCCGAGACCCAACCTGCAGAAAGGTAACTATAGCAACAATGCAATCGATATTGACTTGCTCTGGTGACATCAATTGCCTGTCTCTGCGAGAGCTGATTCGTATTGTTTGCTCAATACCAGGACAACTGTGTTACCGTTCCAAACTCGGGACAAGAGGACGCAGATGGCGACGGGAAGGGCGATGCATGTGACCCAGATGCAGATGGAGATGGAATACTGAATGAGCAGGTAATTGCACACATATGTGTCGTGGCTGTTCATATGAACTGCAGAATTATGAAGTTAACATTTTTCCTCTATATATGAATGGATTTAAGGATAACTGCTGGCTGACACCAAATATAAATCAACTGAACAGTGATAAGGACAGCCATGGTGATGCATGTGACAACTGCATCCGAGTGGATAACCCAGATCAGAGAGACACTGATTCCGATGGCCTCGGAGATTCATGCGATGACGACATGGATGGAGATGGTAAAATCTAAAGTCCCAAATGTGTGGTTCGAACAAAAGATTTGTCTTTGTGGTACTAAGTCATTCCCATTTTTGGTGTCTGCTTGTATTGATTCTCAGGGCTGAAAAACTTCCTGGATAACTGCCAGCGAGTGAAAAATCATGACCAGCTGGATCGTGATGGGGATGGGGTGGGAGATGCATGTGATAGCTGTCCTGACATCCCAAATCCTAATCAGGTACATGATTGGTAGACAACTACATACTCCTTAAATGCTGTACTTTTGTATTAAGCTAAGTATTTACATTCACTCCTCTTCTTCCCAGTCTGATATTGACAATGATCTTGTCGGAGACTCTTGCGACACAAACCAAGATAGGTATGAAATGGTCCATCACTTGTGCAACAGAGATATAGCTTCCATGTTTCTTTTGTTTTACACCTAATAATGAATTATCAGACAATGACAGAAACAAAAACTCCTTTGATTTATATTCATGCATACTTCAGTGATGGTGATGGTCATCAAGATAGCAAAGACAACTGCCCGCTGGTAATGAACAGCTCCCAGCAGGACACAGATAAAGACGGACTGGGAGATGAATGTGACGATGATGATGATAATGACGGTATTCCTGACACACTGCCTCCTGGACCAGATAACTGCCGGTTGGTGCCCAACCCTGACCAAATAGATGACAACAGTGAGTACACCATTAATCCTTAAGTAGACACAGTATGCACTGTATGTTATCCTGTGATCATCTGCTCACCTTGTTTTTCCTCACTGGAACAATACACGTAAAGGAGAGCTTCCATATAATAAAAACCGAAATGAACAGTGATTGTCAAACTCCATAAGTCTTCTAATGCCCTATGATACCAATTATTCTCAGGAAGTCTCAGGAATCATTTTTCAATTAATTTCTCCCCAGATGATGGAGTGGGCGACATATGCGAATCAGACTTTGACCAAGACAAGGTGATCGACAGGATCGATAACTGCCCAGAAAATGCTGAGATCACACTGACAGACTTCAGAGCCTATCAGACAGTTGTACTTGACCCAGAGGGTGACGCTCAGATTGACCCCAACTGGGTGGTCCTTAACCAGGTGACAGATCAGCAAAGGTTGCATAGAATTTAATACAGAAAACTGTGTTTGAGACATGCATTGCTGACAAATCCTTTGCCTTGCTTCAAAGGGAATGGAGATTGTACAGACTATGAATAGTGACCCTGGCCTTGCTGTTGGTGAGTAGATACATGTTTGTCCATCATGGTTAATGATATATTAAATTATTTCTATGAATGATGCAATTTGCCTCTCCAATGACCAGGTTACACTGCATTCAGCGGTGTTGATTTCGAGGGAACCTTCCATGTGAATACGGTTACTGATGACGACTATGCCGGCTTCATCTTTGGCTACCAAGACTCTTCCAGTTTCTATGTGGTGATGTGGAAGCAAACGGAGCAGACGTACTGGCAGGCCACACCCTTCAGAGCCGTAGCTGAACCTGGCATTCAGCTGAAGGTTGATAAGCTGAATTTTGTGGGAAGTTTGTGAGAAAGTCTTGAAGGGAATTAAAAGAACTCTATCTTTGTCTTATGCTCTTAGGCCGTAAAGTCCAAGACTGGTCCAGGAGAGCATTTGAGAAACTCTCTCTGGCATACAGGTGACACTAATGATCAGGTGCGTCTGCTGTGGAAGGATCCAAGAAACGTCGGCTGGAAGGATAAGGTATCATACCGCTGGTACCTGCAGCACCGCCCACAAGTCGGATACATCAGGTGAGCCAATCAAAATTCATGTGAAGTTTGAAGCCACGCAAGCTGTCACCTGAGAAAGATAATTGTGTTAAAAACAAAAAATTCAGTAGACTTCTGTGTGTGTATTTAGAGTTCGTTTCTATGAGGGATCAGAGCTTGTGGCAGATTCCGGGGTGACAATTGATACCACAATGAGAGGAGGAAGACTGGGAGTGTTCTGCTTCTCTCAAGAGAACATCATCTGGTCAAACTTGAAGTACCGCTGCAATGGTGAGAACACAAACATTAGCATTTATAATGTTACAAAGAATTTCTGTTTCATATACATAAATCTCTTTTCCAGACACCATTCCAGAGGACTTCCAGGAGTTCAGTACACAACATGGCATGGACCCCCTGTAAATAATTCCCATAATGCTATGTTCATTCCAGCACACCGTTACACACAGTCCTATGTGTGTCTCTGAAAGTGTGAAACACATTTGTACATAATGTGTGTGTGTAGAATTGGGATACGTGTATACACAATGTGTATGCCATTTTTGTTTGTTTACTCCGGTCAAAAAACTTCAGCAATTTAACTACATCATATAACATTTAGATAAAAGATAGACAGTATTTTCTGTTATCAGCTGCCTGCCTAGAATGCAGGTAGATTTGCATCAAGCCATTATAAAGAGAACATTTACACAAAAGGATGACACATATTACGATAAAAGATAAGAAACACTAAACTTGGAGTCTCTCATTCCTGTTTGGCAGCAATAAAAGAATAATTTCAAGACATGTGACGACATTTATGTCAGTCTGTCCTATGTATGACTCTACATCCGTCGGACTATGATTTTTTTATTCTGTGGCTCAGAAACAATAGCTGTTTCAAAATATAGATAAGCAGCTTCCAAAATGAGATGAAACCTTATTAATGATCTGAGACTTGATTCACCATAGACAAATAAATGAAAAAATGGTGAATGTTAAGTCTACATCTTTCAACTTCCCTTTAGTTTAGCCATATTTGATTAGAACAGTAATGCATTCTGATATTATGGTACTGTATGTTTAAAGGATACATGTAATGCTACCTTAGAATTTGTCTGAAAGCTATCTTAGTTCAGTAGGGTTTGGGCCAGGGCTTGTGTTTGATGGGCATGTAAGATAGTTTGTTCACATTAGAGGCTGTTTGCTCTGCAGCATTGCTGCCAGAGTTAGTTAACAACAAGAGTAAAAAGTCTCCCCTGCTGTTTTTGCTCTTAGCTCATGCTAACCTCAGCAGTTCTTGCCTCAGTTCACATTCCTCCTGTATGTGGAAGCTGTTTTATTAGAGTGTTTAAAGGGCAGAAAAGCTTTTAAATGTTCTACCACGACAGCTCAGAACATTTCCACAACATGCTCAGCAGATGGCAGTACGTCCATAACATTCACTAACTACTGCTGCAAGCTATTATTAGAACAGTCTGTTCTCTTTACCGTGTTCTCCCTTCTCCACCGTACCTTCCGTCTCTGTTTCCCATCTGAATTTTAATGTTTTCCAGACAATCCCCTTGGTCTGTTAACAAATCTTAGCTGAATTCCTTAACATAGCAGTTGATTATGAAAATAGTTACACAACCAAATGAGTCTGACTTGAGAGGTGCTGTCAAATGTCACTTTACTCATTATGAATCACCCCCCATAACCTTTACTGAGAGAGACTGAGGGAGAAACAGTGAGCACAGAAGGAGAAGGTGGTGTAGGAAGAGCCAAACCTGTGAATATCACTCCTCTGCAACACATAGCGTATCCTACAACACATACACATATGATAAAATGGGGGAAAGGTTAGAAAGACTATGTGTGGGATGGTAAATATTTTCCAAAAACGTATTTCTTTTATCATTTCACCTGTAAAAAAGGTACTGTAGTAGGCTTAGTGACTGTATAATTTTGGTAGCTATTAAGATATAGCCTATACTATTGTATTTAGACCCACCAGTCACTCTAATGTATTACCATAGCCGTCTCCGAAATATGGTAACATATTTAAATACGATGGATTTTGTATTTTTAACTAAGTGTTTATACTTTTTTTTCCAGCACACATAAATGATAATCTACTTCCATTTTTTGGTAAAAGGATGTGCTATTTCGTTATCAGGTGTATAATCTTCACCTACAGGATGATAAATCGAGTTTTAAAAAGACCAAAACATCATGAAAACTGTGGAGATGGCTATTTATGACAATAGACAACCATCCTTACATCTCATCAACCGCCTAGCAACATAGAAATTTGTAAAATATACTATTTGTTAAATTATTTTTTATTTATTCTGAGGGTCGCTCAAGAACGCTTTATCCGTTAAAAACGATTAACTCACTGGGCATCCCTCAATCGCTCGGACCTTGTTTGATAGAGGGTTTCTAATTTTAGGAGCCCTTTAGTCGATGCTAATAACGGTCACCTACAGTGAGCGCGAATAACAGACCTCAGCACAATGAGGGCGCGAAAATTACGCGGCACAGTTGGGCATCCGCTGGTCACGAGCCGAGAGTTATTATTAAAAGCACGAGATCACGACTCCTTACGAGCCCCTGCTGAGCTTTGCTCCGCAGTAGCACAATGTACCCTGAATGTCCTCGACACTGCGCTAGCACAATGTTCCCTCACAAACATTTTCACGGCGAGACACTCACACCTGATCTCATATTCCTCTCTCCAGACACAACGGAAATGTCCGGCCGGTCGATAATGACAGATTTTGAAGTGTCATTCACACCAATCGGCTCGGTTTTCCTGCGCTCCCTCTCTCTGTTTTTCCAAAATGGACGAAATCTGGCTTAGAGATTCTCTGACGTTTCTAACAGGGACATGTACACCAAATTTGTCCAATTTTCCGGTACCAGCGGGAATCCTGAAGCATCTTTCGTCTGTGATTGGCTGAACGAGTAACGTCTGAGGAAATATGGCCATTTATGTACCGAGGAATGCGCGCCAATTCACCTGCACGTACTTTGCGTAACGCGACATTCCCCAAGGCTCCGCTTTAATGCATTAGCGGTCAATTAATGTCTAGGACAAGTCTGCGAATGCGCAAAGACGTTTTATTCCCGTGGAGATGGGAACATTGAACTCTTTTGATACACAAGCCACCAGAGTTGACAATCACACGCTAATTGCCTGTAATTGCATGTGTGGGTGAAGCGGTACTGGCTGTATTTTTCCATCAGTTTTAATTGCACTTTGACACAAAGGGGACAATGAAATATGTGTGTGTGTACAGATAAATAGGCTACTAATAAGATTTTATTGCTTGCGCAAAGCATCAGACATGGCTTGACTTTGACATTTAATAATAAAACTGACAAGCAAGTATAGATCTTCCCATATGTGGCCAAGGTTTTCAACCAAGCGTCTATAGAAAATACTATTTGACCTTTCATCAAAACTGACCTAAAAGCATTCTTGTCGTATGACATTTTTGATTAATTAACTATTTTGATTCTCTTCAAATGTTGACTAGACTAATGTATTATAAACTTATAATTACCATTAAAAATTTCCAACATTCAAAATATTATCCGTTTAAAATTATAATTTGAAAAGTGCTAAATTTGGGTTATAAACGAAAAATCTCGAAGCCATGAATTGATTTTATTTAGTTAGTTGAATCCCACATGGTACTTATGGTATGAGTTCCTTAGTAGTTCTATCAATACGTTTTTTCCAAATAAAATAAATAATTAAGTTATGCAGGAATCTGGAATAACTGCCTTTTGAAAAAAAATTAAAATATATATAATATGCACACTTTCCTGTGTTCGTCTGCTATCATCCTCGCCTTTTAAAAGCATGATATTTTCGTTCTGATTTTCAACAATTCTTTGCGAAAATCCATCATCATTGTCATTCACAACTTTCAATCCAAAAATCTGGCCGACAAGCCAAAAGAACAGTCTGTAACAGGAGACCAATTTAGGATGGAAGGATGGATAGAGGGAGGGAGGGAGGGATGAGACTCATTGTGAATTCCGGAAACGCTGCTCCACATGGAGAGGTGGGCTGCCACATCCGCGTGATGCTCATCTCAATCCGCGGCGGCATCGAGCGTGGATTGGTGGGCACGCGGTATTCCCTCTCGTGTACGAGGAGAATGGGCGTGCTCGGGGAAGCTCGGTCACGCAGCGTGGGCGCTGTGTGTAGAGCGCGGGTATAAAAGCTCGAGCAGAGCGGCAGGAGATGCAGCAGACAGCTCAAGCAGCTCAATCGCTCGGCTCACATTCACCGGCAGCGGAAGCAGCAGCAGCATCAGCATCATGGTTCTCATCTGGACTCAGTTCGGCGTCAAACACAAGAATGTCAAGTGCAAAGTGCGAGTGATCCACGGAGAGGAAGGATGGACCTCAGAGGTGAGATGCTGCACATTTAAATGACATGCACAAAATATATATGCAACTATATTCTCCACGACATAATATACACTCACAGACTTTGAGTGTTTATTATATATTGGACAATATAGAGGGATAAATATTTATATATCAATATACATCTCTATATTCTCTAAAGTATAAATCTTAATATGCATAGAGAATACAGTGGTATATATATTGATGCCTGTTTATATTGTACTAAAAACTTGGGGTCTGTTATAAAATGGAGAATGTAGAGGTGTATACAACTCTGTATTCCCCACAATCTCTAGATTTTTCACTAGGCTATGATCACTTAATGTTTTTGAGTTTGTTAGGCTATATAGTGCAGAATATAGACTGTGCATATATACCCCAATCAAAAACTTTACAAAGTGGAGAATATAAAAACTATTTATTTATTTGGTACTTTGAGTAAAAAATACAATACATTTGTTATATAAATGATATCATTTATATATATGCTTGTAATTTATACTAAATGAATAATACATAATCGAATGACTAAATGAAAAATTTAATTACTAAAAATAGTAATATTATGGGGACTCCCTTTATGTCCATGGAGCTTGGATCTCTGCCTGATCCAAGAAATGTCATCTTTTTTTTTGGGGATTACCCTGTTATAGGTGAGCTAGAAATGATCATGTTCTAAACTCCTGCCATCTGTGTGTGTATGTGTGTAGGAGGTGCGCGAAGAACCCGAAGTGTCTAGCCCCCCGTCCTCACCAGAGTGTGTGGATTACTACTCTGTGCTCGGTGTGTCAAGTGACTCTAATGAGGAGGAGATCAGACGGGCGTACAAGCGTCTGGCGCTCCGTTACCACCCAGACAAGAACCCAGACGCAGACGCCGAGGACAAATTCAAACAGATTGCACAAGCCTACGACGTTCTGACAGACCCAGAGAAACGCAGCATCTATGATCAACAAGGTGAGATTAAAGTGCAACCACAAACATATTTGATGTGCATGCATCTGCAGGTCAAAAAAACACGAGATAAAGCATCATCTCAAATGCACACAGAGTTCACTGGGTTCTCACAACCCCAGCTGAACCGATTCGCAGTGCAGGGTGCAAATATCTGCAAACATGATCAATTATTTATCCGTACTTTAACCAGCGAATGAACCCTTTGAATCCTAATAAAATCTCTTTCTTCTTCAAGGTTTGACCAAAGGTGATGTGGCTCCAGCTGGGAACAAAAGTGACCCCTCCCACAGCTCCTCAAAAGCCGACGCCCACTCCTGGCGCGTGTTCTTCAACTTCGAAGTCGACTCCGACGACGACCTGTTTAACCCCTTCCTGCGAAACCCCCTGCCCAACCTCAGCCGGCAGCACGGAAACAGGGGCGGGCCCAAGCCATCGGGCGTGGCCGAAGTTCACGAGCTCCTCGTGTCACTGGAAGACATTTTGATGGGCGTGACGAAGCGCGTGAAAGTGACACGCCTCCGGCAGGCGGACAAACACGCGCTGAGACCGGAAGAGCGTGTGTTCGACGTGGAGGTGAAGAAGGGGTGGAAGGAGGGCACCAGGATCACCTTCCCCAAGGAGGGCCATCAGATGCTCGGCCACGCCCCTAACGACCTAGCCTTCGTTATCAAGGAGAAGAAGCACGCCCATTTCAGACGAGACGGCTCGCATATTGTGTACACCGCCACCATCACGCTGCGAGAGGTGAGATGTGTTCGTGTGTACGTGTCTATGTGAGCATGGGGGTACGAAATGTTCCCTCGCAGTCGCCGGTACTCAATAAGCCTCTGCAGAGAGCTGCATCTAAATTTAGCATCTCTCCCCCGCAGCCTCAGCGCACACACTCTCACACACTCCCCCTCCCATCTCGCACACCACCTCCTCAGCTCTCAGCATCGTCTCACACACATTCTGTCATTCGCTCCTCTCCAGCAGTGGATCTTATTTTGCCTATACGCCCTCATGCATCTATTTTCTATGAACAGAGCTGTAATATTATATAGAGAGCAGGGTGACAAATATAATAGTGATATATACACAAGACAGTGAACTGTGATTTCAAACCAGCACTTATTTTACACCAATTTTACTCACACACAACAGAAATGATAATCTTAAACTGGCTAGTTATTGATTGGCCTGGCTGAAATATCAGGAAATACTTAGCCCATATATGGTCATTTTAAGATTACCGGTATTGATAACGTTGCCTGATTGGCCAACATATATTCAGAAGTCAGCAAGCGCGAATTAATTGCTTTATGCACTATTCATTCAAAAACATCACAAATTTATTGGCTGGAAAGTGATCATCAAATCGCCCATCCTGTTCTCTAGACACCATATTTGGCATCGGCTCTTAAAAACAACTCTTTATCCTTTCCAGCTCATTTCCATTTTTACTTTCCACACCAAACCTCTCGCCCTCGTTCGCTCTCTCCCTCTCTCGTTTTCCACATCCACTTCATCTTTCTCTTCCCACGCTTACCCTCCCGTCCCCCGCAGACTGGAGCATCATTGAGAAATGAGAGCGATTAGCGGCTCTTTTCTCCCGTTGCGTAACTGTAATGTTCAATCTGTCTGGCCTATATTCCGCCCGCGTTCATACTCGCATTATATAAAAGCATCCTATATAGACAAGTGGATTAGACCTCATAACATATGCCGGAGGGGCATTATAGCACTTATGCTGCCAAAACACTGCAGCTGGTGATATAACAGATTGTATCTGAAGACAAAGATCGATACACACCTTTATAGCTCTACAAACCAAAGATGATCCTGTGACACAATGTTTAACGGTTTTCTTTCTTTGTGTTTTCTCCAGGCTCTATGTGGGTGTACGGTTAACGTTCCTACGCTTGACGGACAGCTGAAGTCCCTCCCATGCAGTGATGTCATCAAGCCCGGCTCATTGAGAAGGCTTATAGGGGAGGGGCTTCCCCGAGCCAAGAACCCCGCCCAGCGCGGAGACCTGCTGGTCGAATTTCAAGTCGTTTTCCCTGATCGCATTCCCCCGAGCAGCAAAGAAATCATCAAACACAGCTTGGGACAATGTTAACTTAAGAAAACACATTTTTGGTGACGGACTTAACGTCAGCTGTTTGTCTCTGTGAGGCACACGCACTCAAGTGTGAGACGGGATGCTCACACAGGCATATTACATATAGGTATGTTATACCTGTGTTAAGTGTGATTCGTACAGAGATGAAGTGTTTGAGGAAACACGCGAACAGCGCACGCACTGAACACACACCTGCACTGATGGTGCTACTCTGAAGTGTTAGCATACTTCTTTAACCATGACGACCTTGTACTTGCGTACAGAACTGTCAGTGATTTAGTCTCTATGAGAGATCCCTGTGTCATGTTCCAATGAATTATTTGTATAGAGAAAATGTGACTTTCAGATATGACCTGGCATGTATGATGAACGCATGTTTTGTAAGCCGAAATAAAGTTTTCTTAATGAAATCACTGGAATTTGGTGTTGAGGTCTTTAATGGGTCGAGCGCTTAAGATATAAGATGAAGAAGGTTGAATGAAGAGTGATTAAGGTTTATTCCAAGTATTTTTTAAGTGCTTATATATATGTATATATACACACACACAGCATTAAATATTGCATATTTAAACGTAACTTTTAGAAAACTTGTAATACAACATTTAACCCTGGTTTCACAAATCTGAGCAGTTTCAACTGCAAGAAACTCACACTGAAGGATCTTACAACATGTCAGTTTCTTTGTTTTGTCTTAAGATGCATGACATTAATGTTTTTTTCTAGGGCATGTTTATAAAAACTACTTGAACTGTGGCCTAATCCTGGCCTAGGCTAAGCCCTGTCTGTGAAACTGTGCCTTTCTGTCTCAATGCACTATAATTAACCAACTGGAAAAGTGTGATGGTACCTAACTAGTTAATATTATTTATCTTAGTAAGCTGTGGTCTCCTTCCTCAAAAATAACTTTAAAAAAAAGATGAATAATGAAGGTCTTTATGCATCAGTCATCTGAGATGTTCATGCTCTGTGGGTTTGAATACTAATAAACACAAAAGCTATACGAGGTCATGGTGTGGTTGAATAAAACTTAGTAGCTACCATAAAGTTTGAGCCTTTAAATATTTATTCTGTATGTTTTTAATAGTTTCAAAGCCTGCTGTATTTTCCCTACTGCTTTCTGAAGATGAAAATAGTAACTTGGATAGCACAAACATAGCACAAGCACAGAAGAAACTAATCAAGAATACATGCAAGAGTTGTTCATATGCAGAAAAAGATCTGCTGCAAATGACCAAGTGCACAAAATATGGCCATACTAAGCCATACTCAATTACAAAAACATCAGTACCTGATTGCTTTCATGTTCCAGTCATTAGAAAACCTTTCCACAAATCTGCAAAGCAGCAAAGGGAGAACAAAGGCCATATTAAAGCAAGTGATTTTGAACTTAAAGAAACATTGCATAATATAATATAATTTGGACCTAAAGGTGTGTATTGGTACCTTAAAGTAATATGCATCTTTTCTGTGAAGCAAGGAGCAAAACTTTTTATGCAAATGACATGCAATCACGACAAATTATATGAGGGTACTGCCTCAAGTTAAGCTGTTTTGCCCCTAATGGTACAATTTTTTCTAAGAGCGTACTGTACACTTGACAGGACATATTTGGCAGTGATTCTGTCAAGCTCAACAGACTGGCATTCACAGGAAATGTGCAAATACATGTACTGTCTGAGCGAGAAGAACATTGTCTCGTGTCAGTCATAGCCATGTTTGTGGCGAATGAATCATAATCACAGTTTAAAATGACACTCACACTTACTCAGGGTCAGAATGGCTGTTTTTAGCAATGTGCGATCCTAGATATTTCTTAGAAAAAAGCCAATTCTATATCTGAAGTGTAACGTTTGCTCACCACTCTATTTCACTTGGGTAATCCACTGTTATGCAGTTGCATTTTTTTCTATATGCAGAGAAATATATTGTAGTTTTTTTTCTAACATCAAATGAGGCCACTCGTGACATTTCAAAACACATACAGCGACTGTGTGTTTATGCTTCCAGCATAAGTGATATATTCCCTGTGGAAGCATTACTCATTTTTAAATGGCTTCAGATAAATCCGCCTGCAGAATGAATGGATGTAATTATAAGTACTTAAGGGACCATCTAAAAGGCCTCAAGCCTACGGGAATCAAGGTTAGGTTAGCATTTTAAACATGTCTTTGAAATGTCTTTCGAACTTCAAAGTAATAAAGCTGTTCAGGGTTTTTGATTGCATTTACATGAACAACAAATGAAAAAGACTCATGAAAGTACAATCTTAAACTAGACTATACTGTCCTCTCTTGGCCATGGTAATGAATTGCATGGTGTGAACTTAGAATTGTCAAAAATCAAAAGCAAAATAAAAACTGTAATTACTTAACATATTGAAATAACAGCGTTACTTTGGTGTTTTATATATACTATTATATTACTTAAAAATATTTGTATAAAATAGTTTTCATTAAACAGCTTCTGACACTTTTATTATTTAATGTAGTTTTCATTTCAGTTTAGTTCTGTTAGTTATTTAGTTAGTTGGCAATTAAACACATCCTGTTGATTTTGTTTTGTTTCCAGTCAGGCTATTGAAGTCTTGATTTCACCTCAGCTGAAACTCTTCAAAAAAGTTGCGCGACTTCCAGCATAAGTGCTTTTACACATTTAACTTCATTATTGTTTTATTTTGAGGGCTCACGGACAACTTAATACACCAAAGAAATTTTCATCTCTGAGGTAAGATTGCAAAGTTATTGCAAACTGTCGGTGAAAAGCCAAAGCTCTTGACGCACTCACTCTGGCGGAATTAATTGATGTCAATGGGGCGCACCTGCGTTTCAACTGTCGGCTGTCAGTTTTAGTCATTTTATTGATATTATTTTACATTAAAACATAAATAATCAGAAGTGTAATTGAGCAGTCATCGAAATCGTATTGTTTTGTTCTGATTTGTGATGAAATGTCGCAGCTGGGATCGGCTGTGCCCTCATCAAACTTACCTGAGGGCCTCCCGGTGTCCAGTTTGGCCCTTCTGATCCTGGTGCTCATTCCCTGCGTCCTTCTGCTCCTGCTGCTCAACTGTCTGTTCGTGGGATACAAGCTGTTCCGCATGACCCAGAGGAAGAGGGACCGCTGCGGGTCGGAACTCTCGCTCATGCACTCGTCGTTTTCCGCCCGCCAGAGAATCACCCGCTTCTCTGATGAGCCTCTGTTCGCTCCAAACAGAAAGACCAACTACGTCTCGGTCTCGGAGCCGATGCTGGCGCCTCCCATCACCTCGTCCCTGACCTCCTCAGCGGAGAGAAGGGCCACCGGGCAGCGCGCCAGGTTTCTACGCCCGGACGGGGCCACGTACGCCGGGTCCGAGTCACTGCGTGTGCCGAACTGGAGGACGAGCGCTCCGGTTCTGCTGCAGTCCAGTGATTCGGAGACGGAGCGGGTCAACACGGTGCCACCGAACTCGCCAGCAGTGCATGCGACTCCCAATAGGGTAGGGTCAAAAACACTAAAACTTTACTACTATCTCACTGAATGAGATATTAAATGATCTCCTCTACTAATTTGAACAGGCTATTAATACACTGAAAAAAATGATTCTGACCCCTTGTAAATGTTACATGTTTTTATCTGGTTAATTTCACTGATTTTAATGTGT
>JAUCNO010048138.1:0-16707 GCA_032353835.1 Enteromius viviparus | reverse complement strand
ATATAAAGTATTATTGTAACGGTCACCTTACCTCAGTTCAATAATAATTTGTCGAGGTTGAGATGTGATATGGGATTTAAGAAGTACTTAGATTATATGTACTTCACTATCTATATAGAGTAATTAGTGCAGCAATCTAAGTGTGGTTGAAGATGTATTGGTATCTTTTAATTTATATATATATATATTAGAACTTGTCATAAAAGATGTAAAAAACTACAGTATATCAGAAAAGTCACATTAATATTTTTTATATAATTATAATTTTTTTGTGTATCTGTAAAAAAAACACAAAAAAAACTTAAGGTTTAAATAAATCTAGGAAAAGTCATTTATAATGAAATGTTTCAGGAAGTGTTTTGAAGGGTACTGAAGTGCATTGTAGTATGAGCACACAGCACTGCAGCAGTCAAATGGTTTATTAAATTACAGCTGCCTTTAACAGCGCCACAGGACATGCCAAAATGCTGTATTATAGGTGACAAAATAAGTGCTGGTAAAATAAATCAAAAAGTTTTAACTTCTTACATTTAGGATATAACATTCATGTAATTTATATACAAGTTGTTCCATAATAATACAATTTATGCACACGTATGTATGAAATATTATCTGAGAGAATATTGCTTTCATAATTCCTAAAACGCTGTAAACGCACTTTTCACAAGTGAGGAACAAGAAGGCACAGTGGAATATTTAATTAAAATGGCACAACATTATTTGAGGAAATAAATAATATGCATATTCCACAGCAGTGATAAATCTCACATCAATATTACCATACAGAGCTGTAAGCAATTAACCATCAATAATACGTTTTTTTTTTATACATTTAATTAAAATACATGTACAGAGCAGCTTAATTAGTATTACTGGATGATATAACAAAATTCATATCAAGTATTATAGCATAGCAAAATTTGTATAAGCAATACATTTTGACCTACAGAGTATCAGTTTAAAATGGCCTGCTCTCTAAAACAGACGTTACAAACAAGAACATCAGTCTCACATCTAATGCATAAATGTAGTCGAGGCTAAAGGTTACAGCCAATGAACACAAGAACAGCACAGCTATGAGCCAAAGCTGTAGCAACACTTGCTTTGTTCTTTAAAGGCACATAAACCTCTATGCATAATGCTACAAGACACTGCATATCTGCATGTTTGAGGAGAACGATGAGATTTCATGCTTCTTGTGACTTGTTGATTGACCTTTTCTTTCCTTTCTCAGAAACAGGGTCCAGCTGTGAGGAAATACAACCAACCCGATATTCACAAAATCATCACATCAAAACGATTCAATAACATCTGAACCGACACATGAAAGGAATGCCTTCACATGTTTAAGTATTAATAAATCATATTACAATATTCATAAGCAAATAAAGAGGTAAAGAGAGTCCACCATGGCTTTTTTTTCAGTCCTTAGCATAAACAGCTGAACAAGCAAGCACATTTAAAGCACTGTTAGACCGCACAATATTTGGTCATTAAACTGCAACAACCATTTCCAACAGTATTTGATCACTATATTACATTTGAAATCAGGAATATATATTCAGAAGTGCTTTTCTGACTGCTCATCTTCAGTTAATACACACAAAAATAAGTTCAGGACATTTAAGCACTTACTAAAAACTTGTTAAATGCACAGTTACAATTACATTTCTGCATGATTCACTTATTTGTTTAAAACATGACCATTTGTTAAGTATTATGTTTACTCGTACATATATCCTGAAATGAGTTTATTTAAATGTGCTTTGTCTATTATTTCGTAACAAGCTGCTGTGTGTTTATTAGTGTTAAAATCAAGTCTAGATTCAGAATTACATACTGAAACTACCTGCTTCATCAACTACACTCTTAAAAATACACAGCAAAAAAACTTTTAGTGAGCAGTTCATAAAACAATAATGTTTTTCTTAGTGTGAAGAACATTTTAATCATCTAGAGTGCCTTTTATTACCACTATAAAGAGCTTTTTGTGCAATGGTAAGGTTCCTTGGATGTTAAAAGCTCTTTACATAAGATGCCAATTAACTGAAGAAAAAACAAACACTATTTTTAAGAGTGTATCCACAAATCAGCAGGAAATTCAACCTCCATCTACCAATTCACTAAAGAAAATTGGCATCATTCTAAAAAGGTAAATGCACAGAAAGTCCAAAATTTTTGCATGTTGAAAAATAATTTCGACCTCACGTTGTCAATCACGTTTACACACGGCTTCCGAACATTTCTTCCCCAATTAGAAGAAAAAAAAACAGAACAGGTTTTTGCATCAATAGCATGCATTTTGATAAAAAGGATGAAAAATACAAAATAAAATTATATTAAAAAAAAAGCACATGCAAAAAATTTCAGACTTTAATTGCATTTTGTCGGATTGTGAAGCTCCAAAAGTTCAAAAAAGGTAGACCATTGAGGCATTTCGTAAATGAGGGGGATATTATTAGATGGTTTAGAGTTTGGTGTGTTCATCACAAATACTTCATATGGCTTCTACATGATCACTTGATATGTAGTAAGGACTAATCATTTTATTTGACTGGTTTTTGGAGCCCAATAAGTACTTCCAATCTTCACTAAATCTTTTTTAGTGATTCATGAAAGAAGAAGGAATAAGGTAAAGGTGATTATGGATGAAGAACTTGATAAAACAGATCCCTAAAAGCACGACAAATATGACAGACCACCAGAACAAGCTCATTGGCCTGAGTCAGTTATGTTAAAAAAAAAAAAAAAACGCCTGGAACAAGAGCCAAACATATTCAAAGTGGGTTACTGGAATGAAAGTGCATCAAACTGCAATGTGGAGAGATATCGAGCTGTACAAAGGAGGAGATGGGCATTGTTAAACATCCAGTTCATCATCGTCCATGTGCAAATGGCTTGAGGGACCCAGGAGCGGCTGGCTGGAGCAGCAGGTACTCTGAGTGTTCAGACTTTCCATTGAGCCAGATAATCCTACAGAAATGACCAATACTGCAGTTAAAAAAACTACTCCAATATCAAAACACAATCACATGTAACATGCCATATTTTAGAAACAGGAGTTTAACAAAGACAATTTAATGATTGATTAAACCATTAAAAGAGTTTCAGGTTTGCACGGCACTCAGAACAAGACCACAGAGTAAAGCTGAGAGAAGGACACAGATGCTTACATACCCATTACTCTTCCAAACCAATAGAGCAGGAATCAGGACCTAGAGCTGCCCAGAGCAAGACCATGAAAGAAGGCAGGAAGGCAGTGAAAGGAAGGCAAGGAATAAACAGCACACAGGTTAGATAAGCTGAGTGACCGAGAGCCAGAAACATAGCATCTGTCAACTTGCAAGAGAGTAAGAACAAACAATGTTGTTGGAAGAATGAGCACACGCTCAAGACAGTCTCTGTGAAGGACAAATGTCAAGCATGCATAATGCGCTCTTGTGTCCGGATGTGCTCTCACCGGGGAGGGACAGGTCTCCAGGTGGGTCGCTTTCAGTTCTGGTAAAGCTGCTGTGCTCACTGCTGCAGTCATTCATCACCTCTTCCTCCAAATTTAATCGATCTTCTGTAAAGATACATAAAAAAAAATAGAAACAAAAGATGAATTTGAATACAAGAAAAATCTCTATGATATTAATGTATACAATGTATACTAGCAGTTTCAAGATAAACACCCTTTAACAAATTAGGGTTATTTTTATTCATTTTCTTAGAAAGAAATTAATACTTTAGTTCAGCAAAAACACATTAATTTGACCAAAAGTGACAGTAAAGACATTCATAATGTCTAAAAATAATTTTCGTGTTCTTTTGAATTATCCATTTATAAAATACAAAACTGCTAACTTCAATAAATTCTTCTCCCCACAAGAACTTGTGTCCAGTTTACTTATTTCATGTATTAGAGAAATCCAATACATTGGTGAGCCACCCAAACCATATAGCAAATATAGCAAAATCTAACACCATGTAATTTAGCATGTTTTATTTTCCAAATTTTCCATTCAGACAATGACAACAGAGGACTCACCAGATTCAGGAGACAGTGAGTCAGGGGCGTCCTCTCCAGCCGTACCCTGACCGCACAAAGACAGAGAAGAACTTGAGAAAGATGCAGGCCGTATGTGTAAGATGTTAAATGGGCAGCGCTGCTGACCTCAGTGGGGGCAGGACTGCTGGACAGCAGCATGTGAGCTTGTGCATCGGACATTTCGGACAGTTTTTCTTCATCCTCCTCCTGAATGGGTGACGATGGAGAGCGTAGGGTGCTGCAAACACACAGATGGCCAGGACTAATTAAGAATACTAGTACAAACACTCATCAATGATTCTTATCGTAGGAAACATCTCCCACCATTACAAGTAAATGCACTAGGTGGCGCTGTGGACATGTGTGCTGAGCGGTGAAGAAGTAGGAAGTGTTGAGATTCTTATCTGAATATTAGGTTATTTTAAGTTGTCTCTGCCCTGCAACCTTTTGTTTCATCAGGACACATTTGTTCCACAGCAGCTTCCTGTGATTATCAGGATAAAACTTTCACTGCTTTTTTTCCCTTCATCATCAACGAATAGAAATGCAAAAAGAATAAAAATGCAATCACGTTTATAGACACTAGTTTTGTATGTTCATCACCCTAATTATGGGCATCTACTTTATGGTTACTTTTAAATCTAGAATAAAATATAGATATACTGAAACTATTTTTAATAATTCTGGGTTTTAATAATTTTTATTTGACTAATTTCCTTGTCAATTAATTAATCAGTCAGTCTTTTTAGTTGGGTTAAAACACTCAACAAGAGTTTGAACAGGAAAATGGACAATGAGTCAACACATGCATGCTTCCTGAGATAATGCTAATATTTTCCTTATTGTCACAGCGTCAACAGGATGTACTGAAAAGGGCAAGCGGAGTCATTATTCTGATTTATGGAAAGAAGAAGCTTATGACCTCTTGCTCTGACACATAGCCTGTCTAATGCAGGAAGTTCAACTCTTGAGTGGCCATAAGCCAGCTATTATTACACAGTCACGAGAATGCAAACATCATTTACCAAAGAGTCATGCTTGAGATCAGCCAAAAGAATTATTTCATTTTTAAAAACAATGTTACAAAGTTCATGAAATAGTTGGACATGTACTATTTCTATTCTTGTGTTAATATTTCCTGTTTCCTAGCAGCCTTGGTACACAATTCTATCTTAGCGATCTCAAACGTTTGAATGGTAGTGTATGTTGTTAGGCCCAACTGCTTTGTTTGGGACAGTCTCCAAAAACAAACATGCAGTGGGTCAGGTTTACCTGTCTGGTGACTTGCTGACTTTGCTCTTCTGTCCGCCGCTGTCTCCAGAGTGGTCAGGTGAGCTGAGCTGCCTGCTCTCTCCACTCAGGCTCCCAGAGAAGTTGATCTCGTCGTACAGAGGGGCAGATGGAAGGCCAGGAGACACGGCACCGAGACCGTTCAAAGCCTCCAGCAGCGAGATGGGCTCAAAGCCCGGGGGAACGGAGTCAGAGCTCTGAGGAGAGGGTTAAAACAATGAGAATCAGAAAGTGATGCCATGTTTTGTAGAGAGACGACAACAGATGGATGCGTGTCATACTGAGTGCTCATCAGGATCCATGCTCTGAGCCAGCACCGGGCTGAAGGAAACGGGAGACAGCGCTCCAGGCTTCTTTCTTACAGCTCGAATCTGAAGAAGAGCTCGAAACGCTGGAGACAGATTTAAAATAGGGCATTTTTAAATTTACTGACATGATTTTCAGGACGTTATCGAAACTGTGGGAATATTAAACTGATAGTTCACCCAATAATGAAAATCATGGCTTAATTGACTCCCCACTCTTGTCATGATTCTTTCTGTGTAACAGAAAAGAAGATATTTTGAAGAATTTGGGTTACGAAAGAGTTTCAGTTCCTGCTGACGTAAAAGATACAGTGGAACTCGTGAAGGAACTGAAATTGCATGTTACCAACATGCTTCAAATTATCTTTTTATTCTCCGTTTTGGTTCCCGCTGGCTTTTAGTGTAAAGAAAAAATACAATCGAAATCAATGGGAACCAAAATCATTACCAGCAGCCTTCAAAACTTCCACAGAAGTCAATGATGCCAGGATTTGAATTTTTAGGTGGGCTGTTCCTTTAACATCAGTTACATACGTAGTCGGCAGATGGGGCAGTTGTTGGCCTGGTAACGCAGCGTATCAGCACAGGAGTTACATAGGCACAGGTGCCTGCAGGGCAAAATCAGAGTGTCCCGCAGATCTGACAGACACACCACACATTCATTACTGTTGTCACTGTTCTCATCATCAGACGGCTGGGGAGAAAAATCACAAAGAGTTTTTCCATTACCCTAAAGAGCTATAGAAATACATAAAAAAAATGCAATGAACTACAATAATCATCTCTTCACCTTCGTCTCTTGATTGTTCTTATTCTCAATACCATAAATCTCCTGTAACAAGTAGCTGACACGGTCCACCTGTGGTATACAAGCAGATATTTAGGGAAAAGAATATATTATAAACACTTCACCTTCTGGGAAGAGTAATGCTTCAAAGAGGATGATACAGAAATGATTTAGACTCACTATTTGCTTCTGTTTCAAAGGTTTGACTGAGAAACTGCCATCAACATGCTGTAAATGTAAAAAGAAAAAACATGATACACAAATACTGCTAGAAATAAGCATTTTAGAAAGTGTGCATATGACATCAAAATCAACTCACTCTTTCAAATGCTGCCAGAAGTACATGCGCATGTCCCAAACAATCTGAAATTAATGATTACAATTAAAACGCAGATTTATAACTCACTGTATGGGTCTCTTTTGAAATATTCAGGAAGCAATGTTAAGGTTAGTTAAGGTGTTGAGCAATAAATCACTTCCTTTCCAAGCAGAACAAGGCCGATGTAGTGTGTCAAGAGATTTATTGACATTTCTGTTGTGACAAAGTGTTAGAGCAAATCCTTTTGTATCCTATTCAACTATAATAAAGCCTGACAACATACCATCTCCTTCATCAACCACAGCCTGAATCACCATGGGAAAAACACCTCTGTCTAAATCAAAGTTGAGCTAAAAAAAAAGAAGAGAAAAACATAAGAGTAGTTAAATAATTAACATTTTCTAATCTAAGCTTTTTTATTTTATTAGATTTGTTGGTCTTCCATTTCATTATGTGCAAACTAATAATGCGGAGAGGTCAAATCAATATCTAAGTAGTCAGTATGGACCATCAGAGGAGAGTGACAGCACTGAGCTAGACTGAAGATACTTACATCTTCTTCCTTCCATTCAGAGAAATCGATCTTGAAGGATGGCAGGGTAAACTGCTGGCTAACTCCTCTTTTGTAATAAACGGTTTCAGAGACCAATGCAGGGGTTTTTGGACTGTATCTTAAGAAGAGAAATATAATGTTAGAGCACAAATAACATAAAAACGGCATTTTCATAATAATACCATGCAGATGACAATCATTACATTTACAGAGGTTTTCTATATTTAAATGCATTTCCTCTTTGGCTCAAGTGAGTAATTGTAATTACTAAGCTTTTGCACATGCACATCTTTAAAAATTAACTTTTAAGAGTTACTCAAAAGATTATGTATTCTCTCTACAAACTGATATTTTTACACTAAAACCCTGAATATCTCCGCGCTTGCAAAGGATTGATCATTTTATATCCTTAACATTATATAACAGGCAATGACTTACTAATAACACAACATGAACTTTAATAATACATAATTACTTTAATACTGATGATAAACTGCAGTAACATAAACGAATAGTGATACTGTTCTTTTGAAAACACCACCACAGATTTAACATGGATAATGGGGTATTTCCACATTAGAATAAAGTCTGTTTTCTAAACGCTTGTTACAGATCATATTGTAAAACAACTTATCCAAGTATGTGTTTACCTCTTTGGTCACTTTTTTATTTTTGACCCTGTAATGTTTAATTAAAATGTCATAAATAAACCTTAAAAAAAGAAATTTCCAATTATGCACTTAAATCCAGCTTTGCAAGCTCACATGTTAAAATACAATCAAAGAATCAATACAAACCTACATTTTTTGCTTTGTACAAGTTACACTTAAAGTGCCCCTATTATGCTTTTTCAAATATGATCTTTCATGCAGTGTGTCATGTAGCTGTATGTGAAAATAAACTATCTGCAAAGTTGTGACGTCGACAGCGCACAATAAATTAAGTTATTGTCTATCAAAAAAAAAAAAAAAAGAGTCGGCTCACTTTCTCCTAAACGAGTCATCAGCATTCTGTTATGGATCCACGTCACGAAGTAACATATTTGCATAATGTCCGCCCATCATGTCAAGAAGACGCTGTATCTAGTGCGGTCATTCAGTTGTGGCAATAGGCGTTTCGTTTTCCGACAGACACTGTAGCAATAGACCAATCATAAATGACTGCCCCATCTGACAAATCACAGCAGTGAGGGCTCACTGAAAGGCGGGGTTTAGACAGACTGATTCTTCACACTGCTTCACACGGGTGGTTTACGAATAATTTACAAATGGGGTCAAATTAAATCTTTTTGTGGAGAAAACAAAAGTGTTTTTTGACCTTGCCCACATGTAAACCTGTTTTAAGAGATTCATAAAGCAATATTAGCAACCTTTAAAAAGGCATAATCGAGGCACTTTAAACATGCATCACAATATGGAAAGAAATGCTGCTACTTTAATTTTATAGCAACATTAAATGTGTAACTGTCTTTACATTGCCATCCCATTGGAGAACTCCTCAAAGGCCTGACAGTAGATAGTGATGGCCACTCGTGCATCAGAATCAAAGGTAAACTCCACTCCATATAAGGCCCTTGGTTTTGCTCCTTCATCTGTAGGACTATCAGCATCATCTTTATACCTACAATCATACAAATTGACAATGAAAATGCAATGTGACTTAAACGTAAATACATCAATAAGTGACTACATACAGCACCAACTGTATGAGATAATTTGTTCTCAGAATATGAATGATTATATTTCATACAGTAATCCTGAATCTGTACCTGACCAATCGTAACGAGTCTTTTCTGATATTGACAAGACTTCTCAATGTCTTCACCGGCTCATGGGGTGCTGGAGTAACATAGGGAAACTGTGGCAGATGGCGCAAAAATAAAATATCAAATAAAGAAAATCGTACATTTTTTTCAGATGCTCTTATCTAAGGCCAACATAAAAGTTGATTTTTTTCCCCCAACTAATCAAAAAGAGACAAGGACAGTGTAAACCCCACAAAACCAAGTCAGATGGCCTTCAAAATTCAGATGTACCTGCACTGGGCGGTTACCAAGAAAATTTAGATCCATGTTTTCTCCAAAAAGGTAACCCTCTGGATGAGGAGTGTCAAACTTCTCTCCTCCCATGAAAAAATGGCTGGCAAAATAGTTCCCTTGGGGAAAGAAAACAGTAATTATATTATCTGACACCTCTGACAAAATGTATAAACACAGTAACGTCATCACTGACGGCATCCTTTGTCATCGTTTACACTGGTATTGAAATTTGTACGTACTGGTCCTTTTTCATATTGATTTTAAACTGCGTCCTTTAATCAGTTAGCTGACAGTAATCAATTGGCTAACTTATTAGATTAATGGAAGCTTATCTGAGCTCAGGAAATCAATCTACTGAAAATAACTGCTTGCCAGACATAAGCACATAAAAGTCGCCTTTTATCACGACAGTCCGTCTTACCTGATTTTGGAGGATATCTGTATGCAGAATTAGCCTGGATGTCAATGTCCTCAACACCAGCGATTCTTCGACTAAGAATTGAACCCATGTCTCCAACACAGTCCGTTCAGTACAAATTAGCGCTTATTAAATGTGCACAGCAGAAGCAACACGGCTGGTTAACGTTAAGTCAGCTAACTTAACCAGCTAACCTTAGCCGCGTAACGTTAACAACAGCAACGGCTCCGAAGCAACAAAGTGTTCAAATTAACATGACATGTGTTTGATAGGCATCTCTGTTGTTCTGAGTCGGATCAGATGTCTCTCGTAACGTTATGTGATGTTGAGTCCAGTCAGCTGGGTCAAGCTTGACACACACTGGCTAACTGACTAGCAAGCCAGCACTTAGCTAGTTTGTTCGCCTGTCACGAACTGGTACCCACTAAAACAAGAGACGAAGGGAACCATATACACACAAAAGTGAATAATAAAATGCAAGATAAAAAACCTGTAGATAATTATGTCCTTGGTGTTTCCTTTAAAACACAACAGCCGTTTTCTTCATGAAAGCACAACACAAGGAAATCGGTGTTGCGAGGCGACCCCGAGAGGTTTGTAGCATATCGCCACGTGATTGGCTGAGCTCGTCACGAGAAGCGTAGGCTCGTCCAATCAGAAGAGCACAAGCTTCTGCGTTTGGCTGAGCTGACCATGAGAGGTCTGTTTTCATTTAGAGAACACAAGCTTTATTTGTCATCTCACTAAGACATAGACAATAATACATTTTTGGTAGCCGAATTATCTGTGATATCTATAAATATGCAGTCTCTTTTATTCTATTTTATTTTATTATTTATTAAAAAAAATAACACTAGCATTCTTTATTCTTTTTACTTGTTGTATTTACTTGTTTTATTTTTACTTATTATATAAAAATATTGCATAGCCTATATTATCATCATAATTTTGGTAATTTGGGGTTTTTCATTTTCAAAGTAGCATATATGTGACAACAAAAAAGAAAATGTACAACTAGCCCCTCCCCCAACCCGCCACACATCAGGAATTTGAAAATAAATAATCTACAGATAGCTACGTAAATAATGGAAATTGTTTAAATTATTATTATTATTATTATTTATAATGATGTCTCACCCTAACTGGTTGTAATATATAGGCTAATATTCGCCAAAATCTTTTCATTTTCACAAAATGTAAATAAACAGTAATTACAACTTTAACTTTTAAAGTTTTTTTTTTTTTTTAAGGTTATATTTCCATGTTTGTGATTTTTGGACATGGAGTTACTATTTTAAATTAGACATTATTATGCATTTTAAGGCTCATTCTGAGCACAAACTTTGTGCTTTTTTTTTCAAATGTAACTGTGCACGTGTAATTGTATAGCCATACTTTTTAGCTTATATTTAACATAGTTTAAAGGCTTTTTAAATAATATAAGGCAAGAAACAAATATAAGGCATAATATAAGGCAAGGTAAGAAAGCTACTGAGGACAAAACAACTGCAATATTAAACATGAGCAAAATAAATCTGTTTATTTGATCTGAGGAGACAAAGCAAAATGTAACTTGTTGATGTGGTGGATGTGGTGAAGAATGCCGAAATGATAAAAACTTAATGATAATTCCCAGTAGTGGTGAGATCTTGATGTAAAGTATGTTTGAAAGAATTTAACCTAACTTTCATATTCATGGAAACCTGTCTGTCTCGTTTCTGCATTAGTTGACTACAAATCCCAGAGTTCCTCTGGAGCTCTCCGCAGTTGTCCATCAGTGGGCGCTAAATGGGACGATTCAACTCACAGCATTTTTTGTTTCCAGTCGACAAGTTGATGTTTGAGTGCGGCGTTTTTGAAAGACTGCAAGCTGAAACTTCGAAACTTAAGAAATCACAAAGGTTTCTTAACTAAATATGGACGAGCTAAGGCATCAGGTTATGATAAATCAGTTTGTACTTACAGCCGGATGTGCGGCAGATCAAGCAAAGCAGCTTCTCCAAGCTTCACACTGGCAGTTCGAGGTATGTTTGTTTGTTAGGGTACATCAAACTGAAAGTCTTGTGGCACTGCAAAAAACAAACAAACTGATTTTTCTAGCCTTTTAATAAGTTCACATAATTAATATTCATGCGAGACAAGCAGCAGACCGTAGTCAATATAAAAAAACAAAACATTGAAATGCATAAATTATTATAAAAGGGATAAATAGGGGCTTCAGCGAAATAAAAAAAGTCTGTAAAGTGATGTTTACTGTTCAAAGCCCTCCAATATACGTTTGCTTACATCCTCCAGTATTTGGGAATTACTTGTAACTCTTATATTATGGTGTTGCAGACTGCTCTCAGTACATTTTTCCAAGAGGCTAATATTCCTTACAGCCATCAAATGGTGAGTATACTTTATTTTTTATCGTTTATTGATAGTTTTTCATATCTGTTATGATGACTTCCGCCATGTTGAAACCACGAGTCAGACAAAAATAAACACAGGCTGACATGTTTCAAGAGAAGGCTACATTGGTGTCATTTAAAAACTCGCAACTTTGTCGTTTAAGCACACATAGTCTCCCGTGTGTACTTAATCGAATATGTTAATATATAAGATGCTTAAAAAAAATAATCTGGACTCATGGGAGTTGCGTTTTTTGCAAACGTGTCCAAAGTTGTGGGGGAGGGCGATTCCAGGAAAAGAGAGAACACGCGCTTGACACGGCGCTGTTTACACCGGCACTAAAACAATCAGAACGGGGCGATAGGAACGCACTGTAGCATGTCCAAAAGTTTAGTGGCTAAACTACTCACTTTTTATTTATTATTTTACCAGATCTTTGAAATTAAATGAATTTGATTTGAATTACTCAGAAGCAGTAATGCTACCGGTCACATGCAAAGCGAATCAAATTGAGTTAACCCTTGGAAAGCACCTAGTTTCTTACAAACGCGCCCGTTTTTCCTAATTTAAAAGGTTTAATTTATTTTAAAAAAGGATATGCTAAAAGTATGCATTATTTAAATTGGGTATAGTAAACGCACAGTATACATGGATTGGTATCAGTATTTTAGAAAATGCTGTTTTATTCTTCAGGGAGCGGGTCGCACCCTTATGGGCGCTGCCATGGTGACGTCACCAGCGTCATGCGAACTGTACTGAGCTAAAGTGTTTCTAAAAAGGTTTAAATCAGATATAGATACAAGTTGCTCTTTTTGTGGTGACTCTAATGAAAGCGATATGCATATTTTCTGGGATTGTCCTCACACAGATATTTTGTATTGAATCCTCTGTCATCAATCACAATGTGCTCCAGGGTTTCTCGTTGCTGTTTACGGATGTACTGTTTGGCTTCTTTGATATACAAAAAGATAAAAGTAATGAATATTTTATTATGAACCTATTATTACTTCTTGCTAAATTTCATATTCATGGCAGTAAATTCTCTCGTCACAAATCCTTTATTTATTTATTTTTAAAAAGAGGTTCAACGGGATATCCAAACCATTTCAACCTTCAAGAATCTTAAAGCTCTGAAGTTGTACATTAATGGTGCTTTGTATATAATATTACCTCTTTGTATGTAAAGTTACTTTTATTGTACTTTGTCCTTGGCATAAATTAAAAAAAGAAGAAAAAAAAGAACTAACAACAACAGTAATTCATTTCATTCACAGCTGCCAGTGTATAATAGTGCATCTAAGCAAAGAACAATCAGATTAGACTCTGATTATAGTAAAAAATGAGGGTAAAGGTAATGTTGTTAAAAGTCATGGTGGACACGGGCGTGTTTACATTTGCTTAAAATAATGGGCCCCTGTAAGTGTGACTTGTGACTGGAAAGCAGAGACAAGTTACACTTTTGAATGACAGAGTATTGGTCTAGTTTTTCTGAAGAATAGCCTTTACACATACAGCTTTCAGTTTCAAGCTCCCGTTATTGTCATTAAACATAATAAGGATGTGTGAGGGGATTTCAGAACAGTTGATGGACCTTGATTGCTGATCTCCACCAGCTGATCCTTGATCTATGGATAGAATGTAATGATATACTTGCTATTTACACAGGTAATAGACAAATGTGCTTTTGTCTGTGTGCTGGTATAGTTATGCCTTCTACAGAATCTAAACCTAAGCCTAGTGAATATTTATGAAACCCCTCCAATCTCTCGAATTGACTGCTTAAAATGGATTACACAAACAACTAAATGTACATTATCATACATTTTATATAACTATTTACTAAATAAATGGTCTTGAAATATTAATTTGCACTTGTATGGTTTACAATGTCAGAAGAAAGATATTGTGCCATTTTATGAGAAGCACCGAAATTCACAGAATCGGCTAAAATGTAGTATATTTTTCCATTTAAATGTATTTGAAAGTCTTAAAAACAATACTATTTAAAATGTTATAAAAATTCAAAATGACTGTGTAAAGTTTAATTCCTCTGGTGCAAAGCAGATCCCTTAGAAATCAGCCTAAAAAGCTGATTTGATTCTCAAGAAACTTTTTTTTTTCTTTCTTTTTTGCTGTTAGCGCTGTTGAAAACAGTTGTGCAACTTAATAATTTTGAGAAGAACCAAGACACATTTTGTCAGGATTTTTTGATGAACAGAAAGTTTAAAAGAGCAGCATTTCTAATCGAAACCAATTTGTAACATTATAAATGTTTTTAATAATAAGACAGTTTAGCATTCATCACAAAATCATTAATGACTATGCAATTGACCAACTTTTATTTTATTTCTAATTAGTTTTTAACAACAGGCACACAACATGATGCACAAGGCGTCATAGGTGTTGTTTTCCACCGATTATCTTCTTAAAGCTGGCCTCTGAAAGACTAAACGTTGCTATAGTAACATTTGTGTCATTGCTTCAGGTCTGGTGTTTATTCGGGAGAGGTGGCCAATCATTATTGTATTGTCCTGTTTGTCTAAAGGTCTGCCGCCTCGGTCACCAACAAATTTTAAGAACTTCCTTAGTTACATGTTTTAGAAAATGACTCTTTATTCAGTAAAATCTCACAATTGTGGGTTTAACAATCCATTACCCGTACCAGATTTAAATGATTTGTCTCTCTGTTTCCAGATGTGCACTCCAGCCAACACACCAGCGACACCCCCTAACTTCCCAGATGCCCTAGCCATGTTTTCTCGTCTTAAAGCCTCAGAGAGCTTCGGGAACAGCAGTCCCATTGCTTCTATGGCCACATCACCAGCTCCCCACACCAACTGGGCCATGAGCCCCCCGACAACCCCTGGTCGATGGACTCCAGGTCAGCTCATGCCCCAGTCACCCTCAGCAGGCTGGCCTGCAGCTGTGACTCAGCAAGCCTCTGCCGAGCACACTAGTATTATCATGGAGGCCGAGAGATAGAGACTGCTTTGCTTAGCCATCACACCTTACAGGAAGAAGAGGATGGACCTTCCTCTTGAAGACTTGGGCAGTTGTGGATGTAAAACAGTGCGACGAGAGCACTGGGTTGCAGTGAACAGTGGAGGAACGGCGTGTGGCCTCTTCTCCGAGGTCACAGGAGATCTGGGACTCTTTTTTTAAAATTGCTTTTCTTTTGGCGATAACCTAAAAAGATGGACAGAATGAGTAATCATGTAGCATATTCACAGAAAACCTCAGACAAATGAATGTGTTGCTGAATATTGTCAGTTCTCAAGTGATAGTGAATACTCTACTTGCACTGTGCACTAAACACCTGCAGTGGATCTGATAGATACTCACCATCATGTCATTTTGAACCTATTAAAACGTGCATTTTATGACAAAATACATCTTTAATGTTCCACAGAGAGTTCGGAATGACATGTGAGTAAATTATGTTTTTGGGCTGAACTGTCTTTAATCAACAGGTTTACTGTAGAAAATAACATATTTTGGACTGGTCTGTCATTTTTGACTTCTTTATGACTTTGTAATTACTGAAATTGGCATTTTATATTAAAATAATGGTATAAGAAGTGTTTTATATCCAGAACATTGGACTCTCTGATTCTGCTCCGCACTTACAGGACATTTGTTTTACCTCAAATCCCTATTTAAATATGTTAAGCAAGAAAATATTCCTCAGATTTCTTTTTATCATCTCCCTCTAACTGTGTTCACACTGCCTCCACAATATTTGTGGACTACGTGATGGTTATTTCCTATTTGTTCTGTTTTTAAATAAATAATTGTGTATATATGTTGCGAAACGGTTGGTCGAGTGGTTTCTGTTCATGTAGTAAGAGATTATTTTGCTGTTCTGTTTTCTTTACAGTGTATTTAGGGTCAATGCATGCACACCTGACCTTTGTATCCTGTTATACCATGGTAAATGATTACACAGACCCACGGATCAAGCTAAAGTACCATACATTATAACATTAATGTAGAGCTCTCATTTTTATATATTTGAGCTTAAAATATATATACTTCTTTTACAATATACATGTATAATTTAATAGTACTGTGAGTTTGTTTCAATACATTTAAAGCTAGTATGCAATAGGAAAAGTTAATATTAATGTATATATGTGTGCCTTGCTCACATGAACACAGCTAAGATGACTAGCTGCTTCATGCAGGGTGAAGACCTTCTGCTATTACTGTCACTTGGCTGTGTGTGTATATACTTTTTTGCCCCACTGTATTTAGTCAGCCACTAATTGTGCAAGTTCTCCCACTTAAAAAAAAAAAAAAAAAAAGATGAGAGAGGCCTGCAATTTTCATCATAGGTATACCTCAACTATGAGAGACAAAATAAAAAAATAAAAATGACATTGTAGGATTTATTTGTAAATTATGGTGGAAAACAAATATTTGGTCAATAACAAAAACTGAACGCCCTCCACAAAGATTTTCTATGGGGTTGAGTCCCGGGGCTCGTTCTTCGTACATCGCTAACTCAGTTAGCTGGATTTGATTGTTGTGGATTTGTCCTGATCTTGGATCGTTCGGTTCTTCGACGCTCATC
>JAUCNO010047969.1:0-16732 GCA_032353835.1 Enteromius viviparus | reverse complement strand
ATATTGGCCGTTAGTGTATCGATTATTTATTGCGACAGAGGGCACAACAATATATTGCAATATCGATTTTTTTTCCCCACCCCTAATATTAACGTAAAAGTAGCCATATAAAAATAAACTTAATAGACAAAGTTGTATAGAATTTTAGCAAACACAATTGACACAATTTATTTGTGGGGTTATTGATATTAACCAGAATTATTAGTGAATCCCAAATAATTATGCACCCTATTGTAACTCAATTACTTTATAACACAATATATATTAACCTTTTTATTTTAATATCTAATTTTATTGATGACAGAAATATTTAAAAGATCTTAATTTTAAAATGAATGCATCCGTATTAATACACAACTTATAAAAACTTAATGTTTACTGTGTACTATTTAAATACTAATAATATTAATTATTGGAAATATTATACTGAAATACTTTTTCAGCTAATTTGCTTTGACCAGAATTTTAATACTTAATTCGCAATAACTATATACCTTGCACTACTCTAATATTTGTATTTATATGTATATATATTTAAGAATAGCCTAACATTTTTGTCTTTTTCTTCCACAGACTCCAAAAACCAAGCTCACAGTTTTCAAGTTGTGCAGCCTCTGTCTCTACCTGCCACAGGACCAGCTCACCTGTTGGGGGGTTGGAGACATCGAGGACCACCTCCGTCCATACATGCCTGACTAGGACAAACGCACGGAAGACACCCCTCGAGGCCTCGAAGCAAGTTGACCTTATCTACACATCCCTCAGTTGAATAGATATGAACTTGTGCTTGGAACTCTCCTTTTTGTTAACCACTCATTTTCATCGTGAGATTTAATTTAGCTCCTTTTGTTTTGTTTTCTTTTAAATCCCTCCCTCAACCAATCTTGCTTTGGTTCATCCCATCTCCCCTCTCTTTGATCAGTTTTTATTTGAACCTGCATGAACATTGATTTTGAGTGGTTGTCTCTTGGAGCTGCACCGTCAACAATACCAGTCACCGAAGGAACTCTTTACGTTACGAAAACAAAACAAAAAACTAAAAAAAAAAAGGAAACCAATGACAGAGGTCTCTCACATGTGGTCCTCGTATGATGGACTGGCTTTAACATCACTGTCATGAGGGATAGTTAACATGTCTGTTATATTGAGTAGGGATTTCATGAGTAATGACAATCAGTGACAGAGGACAAAAGAGCCTGGGTAGTCTTCCTCAAAAGGTTTCTGTTACAAGGTGAACAATACTTGTTAACTCATTTGGTGTAGGCATTGCTTCTCATTTAGTTACTGCCTTAGTTTTTGCTGGACATTTTAATTTGAGTGTCATTCCTTGCCTGTAATATGACAAACCTTGCTTGTTTTATCATTTCTGGAGGAGTTTTGCCTGATGGGGACGGAGGTGAGGTGCGTGATGTATATCTAAAATGGTTGACAAACTGTCTGTTGGAGGAATTTTGATGCTGTTTTTTTTTCTTGGGATAGTTGGGATTGTAGTTTGTCACCAGTTGAACAACTCATGCACTATATATACATACAAGCTACTGATACCAGATGTAATCATTGGTGGTGGGTATGTGATGGGAGACTGATGCTCAAGCTTATGTACCTAATGAGAAATTTCGTAGTGAAACTTGAAATGGATCATTACGGATTTGTTTTTCTTTTAAAGACCACCCTGTTCTGAAAGTACTCAATATTGCAGTGCTTGGGACTTGGTATCTGTAAGCCATCTTTGTCTGTTCTTAAGGCATACATTTTTTTTTCTTTTCGTTTTTGAAATTGAGTTCAAGTCGAAGGGGAAGGTGGGTCTTTGTCTTTATTTTGATGTACCCATTGTTTGAATAATTCTGTTGAAATAAAACACTGCTGAACATATCCCTAACACAGTGCAAAGATTTTTCTGCTGAGGTTTATGTAATATAAAGAACATGTTTCGTGTCAGTTATACAGCATGTACACAACCACATACATCAACTACCAAGGTGTTTGGTGTGTCTTCCCTGAGCAATGAGTTTTCCGTTCGCCTTGTTGGTAAGATCTACTGTTGCAAATGCCAGAGTTCGTCCTTGTTTTAAAACCTGAGCTGTGATCAGGACGTCTTCTCCAATTTTAGCTGTATTCATGTATCTGTGAAACAGAAAGTGTTAGGAATCAGTCCTAGATGATAACTGCATTTTATTTTATTTTTGCAATTGAAACAAAGGCCGTTTCTGACATTTTGTCCATTTACTCTATTTTATTCCAAGTTTTGAAAATCAGTTTCTATATAGGGATGTACTTAAGTCTTCGCTACCAAAAAAAAGTAATTGATTGATTGACAGCTGAATTTACATTGTATATTTACAAAATATTTAATACATAGCAGAAATATTAAGACAAAGGTTATAGAAATAAATGTCCCAAGTTCAATTTGTCAACAATCTACATGCACTGCATAATTGAATATTGTTTTAAAGTATGCCTTTGTGTTTTTACGTCTTCACTTGCTTATCCAACAGTTTTACATTACAATAAAAAAAAAAATAGTTTGAGAAATATAATTAGCAAATACAAAAAAATACATATACAATTAAGACTCTCAAATGATTAATATGCATATTTACGATAAATGTTAGACTAATATATTGATTATTTAAATTATATGCATATAAATACTTTAAAAACCTACTGTATATTTGTGTATTTATATATACACATTATGTAAACAAAACATGAGATTGTTGCAATTATTTAACGGCAAAAATAAAAAAACATGCAAACTTCACTTATGCTATTGAACTTTTGTATAAAAAAAAATCTGTCCTATTATCTATGCAAAATAAAATATTTCATATTTATAAATTGAATAATTTTTTTTTCATTAAATTTATGAAAATTCATAAATTGCGCTCATTTTCATTTTCTTAATGTAGTTTTATAATATCGTATTGTATTTTAGCTCTTACTTTCATTTCAATTACAGAAAATAGATTACAATATGCACACCGCAGCCGCGAACAGTGTCAGTAAAACAAACGGGCTAAAGCTCACGTTATGTTCATGTCCACGCTGACCCCGGGAGCTCCTCTCTCGCTGTACATGATGGCAGTGGTGGAGATCACATCCACTAGTGTAGCTGTCAGTCCTCCGTGAAGAGTGCCTATTCTGTTGGTGTGCTCCTCCTCCACCTTCAGCTCACACACCACTTTCCCAGGGGCTGCAGACAGTACCTCCACCTGGTCACAACAGGATCGGCTCAATAGGTCTACTGTAGAGTGAACTGGTCTGGCTGGTTTAAATATCTATCTGTGTGGCTCTCCAAGGAGAATCACTGAATTCACCAAAGATTTCGCTCTACACGTACCTTACTTAAAACCCGGTCAAATCCAGGACTGTCCACCATCACTCTCATGATCTGTTTTATTGTATTTAGCGACATTGACTTCATGGCTGAACCTGTCAGTACCAAAACAGTGAAGGACAGGATCAATCTTGAAGAATGTTTGAAAGACGAACCAAATGTTGTACAAAATAAAAGTATTATAATTTGCTGGGCAAAGTCTCTCAATTAAAATGTCTCTCACCACAAGTGAGGAGACCAGTAGATAACTAATGAAAAACTGTGTTCTTCTAATTAGGAAAACTAAATCTAATAAGTCAATCTATGAATACTTACTGAGGCTGAGACTGACCATTCGGAAATGATGACTTTTATTATGAAATACTGAATCATTTATGATTCATTTGAGTCGTGTCCATAAATCTAATGAACAAAACATACCTGAATGAATTGTTCAAGAAAAATCGTACAATGTTCATGCTAACCATTTGCAAGTTTCTAAATGTCTTTGTATTTTATTCGCTGTCGCATGGGTGCAACAAACAACATGAACTGGCAGGCACGTGTTTATAAATTATTTAATTGATTTATTATTTAATTGTGATTATTTGATATTACGATTAATATATTATTCGTATGATTTGATTAAAACGTTATTCACTGGCTTCAGAATTACAAATGCTATAAAGAATCACTGAACCGTTTTGAAACGAACTGATTGAAAGAACCGACTCTTTCAGTACCACAGTTAAATACTTCCGAAGAAAAAAATAATTAAACAATAATTGTTCTTCGGTTCAAGACTCTCTGGTTGCAACGTTTAATGGAAAATGTATGGTAATAATACTTTGATGAAGTGATATATATGTATATATACAGTGTAGTGTAAATAATTTAATGCAGCGAACAGTTAATCGTAATAATTTCTCAGTGTTTTGGCTTGTTCCGCCCGGAATGTTTTTGTAGCTGTACGCGTTCATGTCCCGCCGTTATCTTGAACTGTGAACATGTCCAACAGTGTGTCAGGTAATCACACCGATCAACAAATGTCTCTAGAGGAAACTAGGACGAGTCTTTGTGATCAGTTTGCCACCGTCTCTGGGTCGGATAGCGCTGTGGCGCAGTGTTATCTCGCAGAAAATGAATGGGATATGGAGGTATGGCACTGCTACTGCACCAACTCTCTCTCTCTCTCTCTCTCTCTCTCTCTCTCTCTTTATATATATATATATATATATATCCAACATATTTGATTTCATTTCTGTGTTCCTGCCAGAGAGCTCTGAACTCTTTCTTCGAGGCACATATGGATTCAGTCTTTGATGTTGAGGATGGAGAGGAAACTAAAGATGTGTCTGGGAAAAAGAGAAAGGAGGTGAATTCCTCAGACACTGCTGACACTTCAGGAACAAAGAAGAAATTTAAGGCGGACAAGATGGATTGGTAAGGTTTTCTCCTGAATTTATTAGAGATTATAAAACATTATTTGCATATATATGGGTCAAAAAAGAAACAGGTTTAACCAAAAGAAATAATAAGTGGAATAGTGCTTTAACAGTGCTTTCAGTTTAAATTAAATGCAAAAAATTAACTCATTAACCGATGAATAACTTTTAAACCAAATACTAATTAGTTAAAATTAATTAATTAAAATTGTCACTATCTTAGGTTGTACCCATTTTTAAGTAGGATTTTTTTAAACAAATTTAAAACACAATACAATTTAATGTTTCTTTATTCTTTTATATATTTTAAAATGTACAATGGCAATGTAACATTATTACAACCAAATTGTGACATTCTCTAAAAACTTATTTGAAACCGTAAAAAATAGACACTTTGCTTACATTTAATTATAAATATATTTAAATTGCTTTCTATGGACATAAAGTCAATTTTGTGAATTTCTTCTGATGTGAACATCTTGATGTTTTTGACCATGTACTATCGCACAAAAAAAATAAAATACTGAAAATTATTTGTTGTGCAGCATTGACCTGACAGCGGAGGAACCTACCTGCTCCAGCAGTGTAAACCCCCAAAAAAGCCAGACTGAAAGTGTTGAATCTGAATCTAATGCGGAGGACGGCAAGCTCTCCGTCATCAGCTGGAACGTTGATGGTTTGGACACTTTAAGTCTTGCAGAGCGCGCCAGAGGCTTGTGTTCGTATCTAGCTCTGTGAGTTATTTAGAGACCCGTGATGTCCTCTATTTCGGGTTTATTTAACAGTAAAGTTGTTTTGTTTTCCAACTCTGTTCTTATTATCTGTATATTTGTAGATACACACCAGATGTGGTTTTTCTTCAAGAACTCATTCCATCTTATATTCAGTATCTTAAGAAACGTGCCGTCAGCTACTCTTTTGTCGAAGGTAAGAGAATGACGTCTGTGCTCGGTGAAGCTATTAAGGAGTTATTCAGTGATTCATAAAGTTCGTCTTTTAAAGGAAGCGAGGATGGATATTTCACGGGAATAATGTTGAGGAAATCAAGAGTAAAATTTCTGGAAAGTGAGATCATCTGTTATCCTACAACACAAATGTTAAGAAACCTATTAGTTGCTCAGGTGAGTTTGTATGCGTTATACAAAGATTATATTGCGGTATATTGAATGGCTCATGTATATTTCTTAATGGAATCAGAAATACACCATCATACAAAGTTTTTTTTGTATTACTGTATTACAATGTACCAATTCTGTATTTATTTGATACAAAAACTGAAGACTGTAATGCTGTGAAGTGCCATTAAAATTTAAAGTAACTGTTTTCTAATTAATACTTTTAAAAATGTAATTAATTTGATGCAAAGCTAAATTTTCAGCATCTTTCATACAGTCTTCAGAGTAACATGATCCTTCAGATGTGCTGAACATGAATTTTTTTATGAATTTAATGAATCCTTGCTGAATAAAAAAAAGTGTTAGATTTCTAAAAAGAGAAATTTTCAGACTGCAAACTTTTAAACGGTGTTTATGGTTATTATGCATCTCTCATAACTCATTTGCTTCTCATTATTTATGCACACATTGACTTTTTGTCTCTATTGCATCCTTATCAAGGTGACTTTCTCAGGTCAGAAGCTACATGTGATGACATCCCATTTAGAAAGCTGCAAAAACCAATCGGAGGAGAGAATGAAACAACTACGAGTTGTGTTTCAAAAGATGAAGGACGCACCAGAAGACGCTACTGTCATTTTTGCCGGGGACACCAATCTCAGAGACTCTGAGGTAAATAAGAAAATGTTTTGGTCGAGTTTGATGGGTCTGAGAATGATAAAAAAAAGTATAGGAAATACTTTCTAACGATCAAAATAGCTCCAGATACGCTGGAGGAAAGAGAGCGCAGTGAAAGTCATCAGGGCGATGCAGCATTTCTGAAGATGTTTCTGTCCGTGTAGGTGGTAAAGGTGGGAGGTTTGCCTCCAGGTGTGTGTGATGTTTGGGAACAGCTGGGCAAACAGGAACACTGCCGATACACCTGGGACACCAAAGCAAACAGCAATAAGACTGTGCCTTACATCAGCAGATGTCGCTTCGACCGCATCTTCCTTAGGTCTGCTAAAACCGGCCCACGGGTCGCTCCTGACCACATGGCCCTGGTCGGAATGGAGAAACTTGACTGTGGCCGTTACACCAGTGATCACTGGGGAATTTACTGCACTTTCAAATCATAACTAATACATCCCCCAAAAACCAAATGTCTGTCTTATAGAAGCTGGTTTTAAAGAGTATTTGTACTAAAATAAAGAATTTGAAGAGTGCCTACAGATCAGTGTAAGAAAGAAATACATATGGATAATAATAAGATAAATAGCTGGATGAAAAATGCTACAGAAAGAGAATCAGGGTTTGATTAGAATGGATTACTTACTGCTCTTTCAGTTTATATATATATATATATGTCATCCAAAACTGCCTTCAGTCAATCTCTGCTCTTTTATATAATCTCATATATATATAATTATTATTTTTTTTTTAATATGAAAGCGTTGACTGAAGTGATTTTATTTAAATAAATGTGACCTTGATTTATTGTGGGAATTGTGGTAAGGGTTGTGTGTCCTTTATTATACCACAAGTGGTCACTATTTCTCGAACATTATGGCACTTTTTTATAAATAAGCTTTTACATGTCATTGGAACAGAATCACAGTTTATTATTACTTTTCTGAAACTACACAAAAGTGTAGTTTAGTGTGTGTGTGTGTGTGTGTGTATACTGTAAAAAATCTGAAATTAAAATGGTGTGTAAAATTATGACATCACAATTGTGCAAATAGACCCACAAAAAGCTACTGTAAAAAACACAACCAAACACATTCAATTTTCAAGTAAGAAAATATTAAAATAATTGTTTTTTATTTGTTTAAAAATAATTTCTTTACAGACTTAAACACATAAAACTGTATAAACTAAACACAAAAAGCAATACAATTATTTACCCTTTTACAGCTTGCCTCTTTAAATGTATTTTTTTTTATTTACATTATTTTATTATAATCACAAATTATATTGTAAAATTATTTATAGATTTTATAGACGGATTACGTACCACATGAATATGTAATAAAACATAGCATTATTAAAAACATGATTATATTAAAAATATAAACAAACATGATAATATTCTCTATTATAGATCAGTGAATATTATGCATGATGTGCAAAAAAATATTAGTTTCAAATAGAATATGATTACTGTGCACCATTACCAATCAATATATGATGTAATTTAGCATTTTAATACATAAAATTATAGCTTTAGCAAGACGAAGGAGTCTGCCACTTTACTCCAAAAGCTTAATTTCTATTACAACATGATATATAAACAATACATTGAGAGTGCACTAAAAACATTGGCGGGAAACTTTCAAAAAAGAAAGTGGACATATTAAACAAAAACAAACTAGCGAGTCTATTTATGATCTCTCTGATGATTAAACTATCACAGCCTGGGCTCTGGATCTACCTCTGAAATAATCCGATAAATGTACTAAATGTACTAGATCTCTTCACTGTCAGAAATTAGCTGAAAACATATGAGAGTCGAGGCAGCAGCTGTCTTAAGCAGGGTGGACACGTGACTCCAGACAACCTTGAAAGACACTCCACTGCCAAGGCTAATAAACCATGTGCTTGGTTAGATGAGTAAATATTACATCTAAACCAGGTCAGACTGCCACAGATCTGCCCTCGAGGTCTGTATGACTGGCTCATAGAGGTCTGCTCCAAGCACAAACACACTCTCCTTGCCCCTTTCTCCGGGATAACGTCCACTGTCACTTAAAGGGCCAGTCCTGTGATGACAGGTTTGTTTGAATATTCTTATACTGGAGGATGTTAGAGGCTCTGGTTGTCCTCAACAAGACATGGTAGTAAATCGAAATGTTCTTCCCCTCGATAGGCATCACTGTAGCACATTGAATTGTTTTGACACATGGCCAGGAGCACACGCTATTTCAGGGAACGGGGGAATAGCGGGACTTTCGGATCAGTCCTGCTCCAAACGTTTAAGACAGCAACGTCAATATAACAGACCGAATATGCAATCAATGGTAACGTAATGACAAGGCTGTGATGTGTTTGTTTGGTCAACACTTTCCAGGAGCTTTTCTTTTATCAGACACACAAGGTTACAATCATGGAACAACTCCAGCAGGGATCTTCCAACACAATTCTCAAGGCAGTTCATGTAGGCTATGCTTTGGTGAATAATTCATGGGAATTTACTGTTTTAGGTTTTTTTTCTAAATATCGTAAGTTTTACACTATTGATATAATGCAAAGGCATGAAACTGGTAAAATATTTATGGTTTTCTATGATATCAGGGGGTTTTATGTTTAGTGGCGGACTTTTATACCTACGGTTTGTTTGTTTAAAGGGATAGTTCACCCAAAAATGAAAATTGGTATTAATTACTCAGCCTCATGTTATTCCAAACCTGTAAGAGAGCTTTCTGACCCAAAAAGATTATAAGGATAGCCTATTGGTAAAATAGTGCATGTGACATCACTGGTTTGAATGTAGTTTTATGAAGCTACGAGTATATATATTTTTTTTTGCACAAAGAAAACAAAAACTATTTTGTCCAACAATTTCTCTTCTGTCACCTTTTTCATAATATTCACATTATAAAATTTCAGATGAAATTGCCACCTTATTGGGTTGTTATATTTAAGGTTGGACCTTCTTGCCTTTTTTGTTTTAGGAAAAATGGCACATCTTTCTACAGTTTACATCGTACAAATTCATACAAAATGTCCATGTTGTCAAACAGTTGCACTTTCCAGTCAGATTGGGTTGTTACATTTGGGGGTGGAGCTTCTTGCTTACTTTTTTATATCGACTTACATCATACAAATGTTTTTTTGAAATTGTCACCTTGTAAAATAGTTATGCTTCTCATGAGATAGGTTTGGTTATGTTTACAGATGGAGTTCGGGAAGGAACCAAAATGTTTTCATACAATTTACATCGTACAATCATACATCACTTCATAAAATAGTTTACAAAAGATCTCATAATATAGTATACATTTTTTTTTTGAATTGTATGTTTTTATTTTGATTTACACACACACACACACACACACACACACAAAATTACAATTAAATGTAAAAAAAAAAATCTATATAAAATTAATTGGTAAAATCATAAAAATAAATAGGCCTACATAATAAAAATGAATACAAAATGTAGTTTTATACATTTTTATAAGGCAAATCAATCATAAACCAAACACTAAATAATTCACACTGCCCAATTTCATATGAAACTGCTCCCTTGTAGAAAGTTATACATACATCAAGTAAGACTGGTTTGGATCTTCCCCTTCATTTCACAATTCAGATTGCACGCTTTAGGTTAGATAATGGTGCAGTTTGTACCATGTCACTGCAACTCCAAGATAACAGAAGCAGGAGGCATGAGTGAAATCTTAAGTAATTACGTAAGCAGACAATATAGCACTGTCAATCTGTAACTGAATTATCAGCAAACAAACCATCTTCTGTTAACAGCCGTTCTAAGATGTGTCTTTTCACACTCAGTAAAAGCAGAAACACTGTGCTATTTATGTAGACTGCATAAAGAACAGCACAAGATGCTGGTTTAATTTTTAATTTATTTCATAAATAACACTGAACAAGCATGGTACAGCGATAAATATTCATTTACATTGCAAAATTCTCTGTATTACAAAATACAGTGTATGTAAAATGCACTTGTCAAAGGGGTCAAGAGGTTTCAGTATAGTACCTGATGTGCCCTTATCTGAAATTACATTTGTACGTTTTTATTTTCATTTTATTTCTTAAATGTGCTTAATCTCAGATTAAGGTTTGCCAAGAACCTCACAAGACCCCTTTGCTATTATAGGCCCTGTTGCATATCCCATCGGCATTTGAACTGGAAAAATAAGACAAAAGCACTAATACATATTCTCAAATTTGTTGTTCGTTCAATTTTGATTCTTTTTGCATTTTACATCCCAACAAACTTCACCTTTTCAATCGCAACCCCATGCCTGCTCGCATTAGAGTCTGAGCACACCGCAGGCAAGTGTCCCGTATCAATGTCTTAGGCAGCAAGAGGTACAAGGCAGGTTGACATCGTAACACAAGACCAGGATTGTTGGATCTCTACAATGTAGAGATGGTGAGTGAGCAAGTTCAGTTTTTATTTATTGCTAAATTCAGAAAACAGAGGGGCTATTCCATTTCCTTGGGAAAAACAATAATTAAATAAAAATCACTCGTCCCATTTTTAAGTTAAGGAATGTGTCCATTAGTGTACAGACAGACCTGCACTTTTCAAAATAATTGTAACAACTTGTTAGAAAAAATCTACTTGCACTCTCCATGTAAGAAGAAAAACGAGATGGTGTAGATCACTTTGTAGTAAAATTGCAATATTAATTCGAGCCCTTGTCAGCATTTCACTCAGACCCTACAGTCCAAGTAGCAGCAAAACTAACTGAAAACGTAAATAGTGTAAGATGAGATGGTTGTTCAGAATGAGCAGCGAGCCAGTGATTGTCAGATTATGGTGACTCTCTAGTGTTAACGCTGTAAACCAAACACGAGTCTCAAATGACACTGAAAATTAAGTCACTACCGACTGAGTGTACATTTCATTACTGGGAAATCCATCACTGAGAGCGTGCATTAAAAAAAAAAGACAAGGAAAAATGTGGATAAACAGCTCACAATGACCAAATTGTCACCCTTGCAATGATTTACGGCTGGATTTGAAGTATAATTTCATGTCAACCGGCACGACAGTGTCGTAGTCTATCGGGGTGAATGTAACAAGACGACAAAACAAACAAACCAAGCACCAGGATTGCGTGAAATCCCTTGCATAGAGGGATTTCACCTTCCCAGTGAGGAAGCTGTGAGTTCACTGCGGCTCTGAGCTCGTTAACACAAGCCTGTGCTAAATTATCTAGCCGGGACCCAAATACGTCAGTCAATGCTCAGGAGTCTTTTGTTTCTAATTAGGTGAATCTCTAAGGAGGGAACGGCAGACATTACCATGACCGGAGTCGTGTAATAACATTTTAGTTGTAGTTTGCAGTTTTGTCAGCTATTTGTAGCTGTTCTTGCAGTGCTCAAGTGAAGAGCTGAATTTTCACTGCTGTGCATTTTTGAGAAAAACTCAGAAGATGCATTGTAGGCAATTGTGAGCCACTTTAGCACAGTGCCAACAAGACCGATGTGAATAAAGTTGAACTTCAGCATTCGTTACATATTAGAAATAAACTAACACATGAAAATGCTTCCCTTTTTATAATATATTTTCCCCTAATTTAGGGAAAATATTTATATAAATACGTCTTTATATAACTATGCAAATATATTCAATTAATAGAATATTTTCGTAATAATTACGTGTCAACTGCATTTCATCTACATACTCCGTTTGTTTTAAATTCCATGTGCAAACGTTCTGAATTGATGAATAAATTAACAAAAATGTTGTCAAGAATGCTAACAGCCCTATAATAAAGCATTTGGTTAAATAATACAAGAAAGAAGGCAAAGAATTTCAGTCCTCTCAATATGAGAATGAGAAATCGAACACGTACGATCATACCGCTGAGCTAATCAGGCTGTACTAAAGGTTCTTGGCAGGACATCCTTAAATATCCAGCTAAGAAAATTTCCTTCCCTCCCATCTGTTCCTTACAAAACTGCAGAGTAGCAAAAGTGTTCCCAGTTTGGCTAAAGCCAGAATTTTTACACAGGTGGTACTAACTGATAATAGTTTCTTACTCTAGATATAACACGGAAAGAAACAATCCATCAAGCAATACCTTTAGAGGAAAGTATTTAAAAAAATAATAAACATTATAAACAAAAAAAGGAAACATCTTAAGCTTATTAACCTGATATATTAGTTGGGCCCTCTTTAGTAACTAACTACAATTCTATAACATTTGCTTTAATTAATTTACCCATTTCATGCTTTAGTCCGCCTATAAAGTTACACAATTTTATATTAGTATTGTAAAAAAAAAAAAGACTTTAAAAAAGAAAACCGAAAGAAATGTTTCCATCAAAGTCTGATGATTGGACTGTCCAGTGGTGCTCCATCAGAATCAGACCATCTGGCTGGGACTGTAGCAGCTCCCGAGACTCCCTGACACAGCCGAGACAGATCTCCGTCCGTCCAACTGGATGAAGGATTGAAATATGTTCAGACCACATTGATCCCGCCTCCCGCAGTAGCCCGTTTGCTGCAGTAGGTCGAGCCGCTGTGGTTGGCCGCTCCGCCATTCATGTAGGACGTCTTCAGCTCTAACTGGCAGGCTGCAATGGCGGCGTTCAGTTCCACTTGTGCTCGATGTACCACATAAAACATCAGGCCTATGCTGATGAAGATCTGATGAGAGGAACAGAGAGAGTGAGTCACCGGGAGGATCTGCTGACTGAGCTGGAAGACGCTTGAAACAAACATCCACATGATGGGACTTATTCAGCCTGGCTGTAAATTTAAGCAATAATCCCTTGGCTGATATCTCGAAACATCCCGTTTCAGTCAAGAATTCATCACTGGCATCTAACTTAACTGCACACAAGAGTAAATGCAAAATAAGAACACATTTTTGGTCAAAGTTCTGCCAATGACCATCTATAATTATGGTTTACTACAGGTTCCACAAGAATCTAGACTAGACATAAATATTTCACTTCCTCAAATGGTTACATATCCATTGCAGAATCTGCAAAACACAATTTTTGAAAAAAAATTTTTTTTATATATATATATAAAACAAGCATATTATATTTTAATCATGATACATATTATTTTTAGTGCAGGAGAAGACGTAACATATAATATTCTAGCCTAAATAAATTAAAATTATTAGTCCTGTCAAACGATTAATCGCGACTAATGAAATGTATATTAAAAATATTTTCATTGACATTTACTATTTGTATTTATTATGTATATATAAATACACACACACAGTATATATTTTGAAAATATTTATGTACATATATTTATATATTTATATCATTATATATAAATATTAGTGCTGTCAAATTACTTGCATCCAAAATAAATGTTTTTGAGGTTACGCAATAGTTACAATAGGTTACAATAGGGTGTAATTTGCGAATAGATGAATCTAAAATACAACTATTTATTTACATAATGTGTGTACGGTGTATTTTTATGTATATATAAACATGCATGTTTATATTTAAGAAAAATATGTTGTTTTTATATGAAATATTCATGTATAATGTAAATTTTATAAACAAATAACACTAAATGTTTTCTAAGCATACTGTATAAGTGTGTATTTACAAATACATGAATATACACAGCACACATACATATATTATGTAAACAAAAACCTTTATTTGGGATGCGATTAATTGCTTGACAGCACTATGAATTTACACATATTATCTAGTTTAATTTTTACATTTGGGTATATTCTTTAGCATTAATTACTGTTTATACCCAGTTTATGATTATTGCCTATTAGTCTCTCAAATGTACAAGTGACAGAGCTACACTGCCCTACAAAGCAAAAAGGCAGTAATTACGCCGAGTGCAGAACTGAGAAAAATGACTTTAAAGTTATCCTGTCATCCTGCTTTTTGCAGTTACTGTACAAACAACTACCATTTTTCTACAAAATGGCAAACATTTGAGATGAGATATTTTGTCACATAACAAAGGATGCCTTGAATGTTATGAAAATTATAATAACTAATTTTTGACCAAAAATGCAGTTACTGCCTTTTTGCTTTGTAGGGCAGTGCAGCTCACTGCAGCTCAATTCGGAACATTCCCTAATGCACAAGCCTAAATGCTTTGTGCATACAGTGAATCTGGCAGCGGGTGCTTAAAGTGGCCGCGCTCTTACGGCTTTTCACCAAAATCCACCAAATATCAACATTCCTCAGGCTCCATCGCTGCACCACAGCCACTGTCTAAAAGTCAAACAGCAATGTCTTGGCTTGAGAAATCAAAAGCTGATAACTGATGTCAGAAGAGAGCAATCTGACAGTGTCTCCCATTGCTCCTCTAAATTCTACTTTGGTTTATAAATTCTAATTTCATGTTTATACATTTGTTCAAGAAGTGTGTTTTCATTGAGAAGGTAAAATTAAAGTTTTAGTTGATATATTTGACTGTTTGTGTTTATTAAAAATATTATAATGTGAATAAAAATTGAAAATTGTGTATGTCGTGCATCGTCAATGCATCGTGATGCATCGAGATATTGTAAGGAACCGAATCGATGACATAATAACCGTAATCGAACCGAACCGTAAGACCAGTGTAGGTTCACACCCCTAATGCTTTGTGTTATGTGCTTTCTGTACATAATAAAACGTAATTGTTGGAAATAATTGGACTCCTCAGAATGTTCATCAGCCAATCAGGTTGAAGCTTTTAATGGCCCTCTATTATAATATAACAAATATAGCATTGACGTCATAATTGTAAAATGTGTTTGTTTGACAATATGCAATATTTCTACATAAGTAAATACACCATATACACTGCTAATAAGTAAAATTTATATTTTGTGGCCAGATGCTTATTTTCATGCACAATTTTACTAATATAAGACACTATAAATATTTATATGCAGTCTAAAAGTGCTGGGTTAAATACAACCCAGTGCTGGCTAAAATGTGCACAAACCCAGTGACTGAGTTGTTTTGACCCAGCGAGTGGTCTTTTTTAGAAAGGAAGTTCCAAATGACCAAAGGTTATCAGTTTTACATATTTCCTCCACTCAGCAGCGAATGATAGCAGCTGTCTGTCAGCTTTAGAAGAGGGCAGACAAAGACAGACAGGTAGGAGGCGACATGGCGGATGAAGACAGGTGAGGGGGAGTGTTTGGGAAATAATTGAATCCTACAATGGCTGGCAGATATCTGAATGTGACTTTGCAGGAGTCTGATCCTTTATCGACAGCTAAAAACAACAGTCATTATCTGTTAATTACATTAACATTTTATCAGCGGCGCAGGGTGGGCTCTATGGCAGATAGGCGTTCGTCAGCGCCTCAGGAGCTCGTCCCAGGGCCGTCTCTCTCGTCCTGCTGGGACTAACAGCGGTCAGCTCACCTGACACGCAGAGGTCTGCAGAGGCCAGGGATGTCTGGACTCCTGTCCCAGAGGCCAACCTAATGACTAATGACTGTCAGGCCTGTATTGTTCACCATTCCTGTGCTGGTTGTGCAAGTCAGAGCACTTTATTTTCCTTCAAAGAAATCAGATTTCATTTTTTGTTATGATAATGATTTGTTGTATTTGCACGAAATTACTGTATTGTGTGTTTTGTCCTTAATATTTTTCACAGAATTGTGTGTTTACTTGATGCAATTCCTTTTTTTTCCGCCACATAAAAATGATATAACTGCGGATGTCTTTAATTGTTATCAAATGACAAAATGTCAAATATTAGGCAATATGTGCAATATTTTTATTTGTTATTTAATTATCTAATAATGTTTTTTCTCCATTTATAGGTATAATATATTATATATGCTATATATAGTGTGTCAAATGATTAATCCAAAGTAATGTTTTTTTACATAATATATGTTTGTGTACTATGTATATTTATTATGTACACAATGCACAAATTACATGCACATTTTAAAAAAATGTTTAAATGCATTAACGTATATATTTATATTCATATAACTTATATGAATATAATAAATGTAGCATTTTAAAAAAATGTAGCATTTAAAAAAAATATATATATTTAGTAAATGTTACATATTTTTCTTAAATACTGTATATACATGCATGATATATATGCATGATGCATTATATATACATACTAAATAAACAGTACATATATATTATGTAAACAAAAATGTGTGTACACATAAATATATTTAGATCATTTTTGTTATTTTTAGTAT
>JAUCNO010047719.1:0-16764 GCA_032353835.1 Enteromius viviparus | reverse complement strand
CATAGCGTCTTATCAGACGCAGTACTCGTTCCATGTCTAAGGGAACCTGGGTTACGGAAGTAACCCATACGTTTTCTGTTGTATTCTTTTAACATCCATACTGTCTTCACTGGTTTGATGTTTTGCATTGTTTAATAAAACGGGGGAAAAAATCACGATACGCTTCTTAAATCTTGATCTGAATCAAATGATCCGACTGAAGTGCTTCGTAACAGTGAATCATTATGGTTTAACTGATTCTGAGTTTATGATTACATGCTTTTTAAAATCATTACAGGCGATGTCGAAATTCTAAACTGAATGGCATATAATATTCGATCTGTTTTTGTTTGTTTGCTATTGAAATGAGTGATTGAAGTCACGAGTTGAATCATTCGGAGCGCTTCCTGCGTAAATGACTCACTCTATTGAATCAGTTAGTCTGTTTTCAGTCATGTTTACACGACACTATCGGTACTACTACTGTTTTTGCTCGGCAATTTGATGAACTGAAATAAGCTAAACAGCATCCGGTCATCTCATAACATTTGCACATTTATCAGTATATTTATTTTTGTAATAAATATTTAAAAGTCTTATTGAAATAGTGGTCTATATAGAGAGAAAGTCAATGTGAGAATAGCACGGACACAGGTGAAGTGTGTGAGATGATTCAGTTGAGTCGTGTGTTTTGTTAAGATCCGGAGATCCTGTGTTTGTCAGATGTTCAGTGCTCTTCTCTGCTGGATCTGTTCATGGATCACTCTGTTTCTGGAGATCTTCTGAGGTTGCTGAGTAAGTTTGCTGATCATATCTGGAGGAAATGAGATGCTGATGGACATCGATTTGGACTCGGTTCAGTGAACAGGTATCTGTACTAATTCACCCCAAAAATGCAAATCAGGAGAGAATGAAAGACTCCTTTTGACCTGCTGTTGTCATGAAGAAAGACCAAATTTGTTCTTTTTTATATAATATTTTTTATGATATGTAAATTAATCTGATTTCTGATATCTGGTGTGTCTGTTCTTTAAGTGTCTATAAATGTGTGCCTTTATTTCATCTTGCACATACATGCACAAACTACTTGTACACTTATTTGTATATTTGTACACTATTTTGTATATTTGTATATTATTCTTTTTATTACCTGTGTCTTGTTTTGTCTCCATCATTCTGTTGCACTGCAGAGCTTTGTCACAAAAACAAATTCCTCGTATGTGTAAACATACCTGGCAATAAAGCCCATTCTGATTCTGATTCAGATTCTGATTACTCACAAAACAGCGCCACCTGCTGACACACATTAGCACAAACACAAACATCACAATGATTTTTACAAAATACTTTCAGTGTGAAACATGATGGTATATCACAGCTGTCTACCTGCTGCTGCTCTATTACGGAAAATAAATAGTTAAAAAATACAATCTGTAATCATTTTTCACATCTGTGTCTGCTTAAATAACAATAAACTCTTAACATCCAGTTAGCTATGAATTATTTGCCATGGCAGGATATCGAATTTTTTTAAGTTGACGCATTAAAATTATAGACTAGAAATAAAATACATTAAAATTTAAATAAATTAAACTTCATAGTAATGTTTAGAATAACAACAAGTGTACGTTTAATTAAATTAAAATGAAGTGTATAAAAAAAAGTAATTTAAAATATTATATATAAACTATAATAGAATGCTAAAATCACACATTTTAACTGAAAAATAATAATAATACATAATTTAATGTAATGTGAGTTTGTTTCGCATCGGTTGTGAGGAAAAAAAGGGGGGGGGGGGGAGTCATAATTGTGACAAAAAAATATTTTGTGAGATATTGCTAGTAAATTTCACAATTAGATACAAACAGCAGCAAGGTGCACATTAAATGAAATGTGAAATTTTAAAGTAGAAAAACACAAATGGTACTTTAATGTAAAACTAATAAAATATTTTAAGTGCACTTAAGAACTGTACATGATCTACCTCTAAAACACATGCATGTTATTATTAACTCAATACTCTAGCTTTAAAACAGGGACAGTTAAACCTCCAGTCAACATGTGAACATTCTATAGCTATAATGTTTTTAATACTGTACAGACTGTATGTGCTATTGTCCTACACTAACCCTACAAATATTTTTAAGCATGGCAAGAAAATGTATATTGATTATAATAAATAACTAAATACTAAAAAGGGTCTTGAATTTTTAGTTGTTTTAGCTTATTGTAATACTTGTTTTTTGTTTTATAAATAATGAAAAATTGGACATTTTGGACATTTGGTAAGGCCTCGGCTGAGAACCACTAATTTGTACTGTTAGATTAATGCCAGATCAAAAATTAAGGAAAAAAATCTAAAATGTCCCCAAAATGAATACAAATACCCATAAAGTTCTAGATATTGTTGTAAAAGACTCCACACCGTCACACAATTCCAGTCCACCTGCTAGAGGAGAGTTAGTGAGATAAAACTTTATTTGTTCATTGTGGTGGCCCGATGTGATGAGAGTCGATCTCGGCTCCATTTAGTATCTGGTCTTCCTTGTAACTCTCCAATATGCAAATCACCTTGTCACGAGCCGCGCCTCCGTGGCTCTCTCGGATCGTCACCAGCGGGAACTTTCGCCCGAGTATTATGTTCCTACCCGGGCTCTTTAGTCTCACGTACCTAGGACTGATCAGCGCTTCAGATGCAGCTTGTTTTCCTAACTATTTAAGCGAGATGATTTGACTAGGAGGGGGCGAAGTTTAGTTTGCCACGGCTGCAATTCCGAGCGTTGTTTCTTCTGTGTTGGATTTACTGTTACTACCTGGACTGTTTATTCTGTTTGATCTCTGCCGTCTGGCCGGACCTTCCGCCTGGATATTGACCTGAGTATTGCCTGCCCTGCGTTGTATTGTTTGCTATATAAGAGAGAGAGAGAGTCTACAGTATCAGGAACAAAAAACCTGTTCCAGAGACACCTGTTTTACACACGTCACTCAAGCACAGAACCAGGAAAGAGAAACTGAAGGGTAGTTGAGCTGTTGTGTGTTTGTGTCTCTGTATTCTTGCAGTAAAATGGCAGAACCCAGAGTTACTCAGGAAGATTTTTTGTGCCCAGTATGTTTAGATATTCTGAAGGATCCAGTAACTACTTCCTGTGGACACAGTTATTGTAAGAGCTGTATAACAGACTGCTGGGATCATGAGGATCAGAAGAGAGTCTACAGCTGCCCTCAGTGCAGACAGACCTTCAGTCCAAGACCTGCTTTATCTAAAAACACCATGCTGGCTGAAGTGGTGGAGAAACTGAAGACTAAACTCTCTGTTGATTGTGAAGCTGGAGCTGGAGATGTTCAGTGTGACGTCTGTACTGGAAGAAAATACAAAGCTGTCAAGTCCTGTCTGGTGTGTCTGAACTCCTACTGTCAAAATCACCTTCAACAACATGAGAGTTTCTTTAAAGGAAAGGGACACAATCTGACTGAAGCCACTGGACGACTGCAGGAGATGATCTGCCAGAAACATCAGAAGATCCTGGAGGTTTTCTGTCGCACTGATCAGAAGTGTATATGTGTGCTGTGTGCGATGGATGAACATAAGAACCATGACACTGTATCAGCTGCAGACCAGAAGAAAGAGAAACAGGTAGAGCTGCACGATTCTGGATAAAATGAGAATCATGATTTTATTTCTTAGAATAAAGATCACGATTCTGGACAACTTTTTTTTTTTTAAAGATTTACCCCTGAAAAATAGGTTTTCAAACAGCAGTAAAATAGCAGTTAAATAAGACAAGAAATGAAATGTGTAATAATGTAAAGGGAAAAAAAAACATTAAAGATTTGTTAAAAATTAATTAATAATATGAAAACGCCACTAGTGCATTAGTCCTTTTTATTTTCCATTTCAGCCCCCATGCTGATTAATTTTACAGATTAATAAACAAAAGCTGAATGTAATATAGCCTATTCAATCTACTGCATTACAAGCTGTGGTTCAGCCTGTCCCTGTACAGCTTTGACAAACTGTTGCTTTATTTTGGGATGAAGCTGATTAGCTGGTTCTTGTCACATGACCGCGGACCGCTTGTAGCCATCTGGAAAGCTGTAATGCGCTCTGGAAATATGAGCGCGTCACTACCATTGTGAGTGTGCAAAATGCGCATCTATATTTGAAATAATAGACTTGAGCCTGCAAAAGACGCCACATGTGAACGGTCCCTAAAAGCACAGTCGGCACGCGCTGCTCTCCGCTCTCATCCGCGATTAAGACTACTTCTATGGCAAGCCGTTTTAACATTTATTCTACAATCCGCACTAGTATCTATTTCCACGTTACTAGTACTTATTTTTTAGATACTAGTATCTCTTCCATTAAGTACTAGTGCTTATTCATTAGCTACTTGGGTTGGGCGATGTCGACCAATTTGGCACTTAACTAAAACACCAAGCCCCGCCCCACAATTGACAAAACGGTGTTCGTGAGAGCAGGTGAGAGAGGATCAAGCACAGGAATGATTGTGCATTTTCCAACATCCCTAGAGTAAAACAGATGTGTTTTACCGTTTTTGAATCCATTCAGCCGATCGCCAGGTCTGGTGGTCCCAAAATTAGCATAGAATCCGATTAGACCAGCTAGCGTCGCACTGTAAAATGACGAAAGTGTTTCGATATTTTTACATTTATTTAAACCTATTTAAAACTTCACTCTTCTGTAGTCGTATTTTGTACTAAGACTGGCAGAAAATGCAAAGTTGTGGATTTTCTAGGGTACAGAAGTAGGGTACACTTTTTGGAGTTTGAACCTACAGCTCTTAGTTATCAGCTCCACTTCCTGGATTCATCTGTTCTCATGATGATTTATTCCCAGTAATTTTCTGTGAGATTGACTATCATGTGTTTGTCCTGCAGGAGCAGCTGAAGGAGACTCAGAAGAAGCTCCAGCAGATAATTCAGCAAAGAGAGAAAGATCTCCGGCTGCTGAGAGGGACTGTGAAGTTTTATAAGGTGAGTCTGGAGAAGAAGAGAGTCTCAGTCTCAGTTCAGACTCACTGAAGTCTGAATCACTGTGTGTCCTAACAGAGCTCTGCAGAGACAGCAGTGGAGGAAAGTGAGAGGATCTTTACTGAGCTCATCCACTCCATTGAGAGAGACCGCTCTGAGCTGATACAGCTGATCAGAGATCAGGAAAAGCAAGCAGTGAGTGGAGCTGAAGGACGACTGGAGCGACTGGAGCAGGAGATCAATGATCTGAGGAGGAGAGACGCTGAGCTGGAGCAGCTTTCACACACACAGGATCACATCCAGTTCCTGCAGGTAACACACATCTAGAAGAACAGATCAGAGCGGACTTGAGCAGATCCTGCTGTGACACCAGACTCACAGAGAAACACTTCATGAGTGTCTTATTATATCATCATCAGTCAGACTCTCATCTCATTATCTTTTTCAGAAACCTTGATAGAGCAGATTCTGAGTAAAATTTATCAAAAGTTTTAGTTTATAAAATTTATCAGGTGATTCTCAAACCTGATAAAACTGATTTAGAAATTAATTATAATTGATTAAAAATCTGATGTTGGGTTATTGGGTGAAGTGTGGAGCTAATGAGTTTGAATTCTGTTTTTGGTAGAGTTTCCAGTCTCTCTCAGCACCTCCTGAATCTAAAGAGAAGAATAATGATTTCTTCAGTTCTCTCTTCTCTTCTGATGACCTAAGAGAATCTGTCTGTCAGCTGAGACACAAACTGGAGGATTTCTGCAAAGAGGAGCTCAAGAAGATCTCAGACAGAGGTAAAGTCCAGGAGATTGATCTGCTCTCAGAAACCAGTCCATCATCATCTCATATCATGGAGAACATCAAATTAGAAATGTCTTAGGAATGATGCAGGATCATGAGAATAACTCTGTTCATGTTCATCTTTTGATTTCCACAGTCACATTCACTAACATTGTTTTCCAGACCAGGAATCTCTTCCTTCAAAGTAAGTCAATGAAAATAAACAGAAAAACTCAGTAAGTGTGTTTATGTTTTTCCTGTAGAAGGTGAAAGAAGAGTTCCCTTTCAGTCAGTCACTATGACATTACGTGGTATTTGCATGCCTAGCCACTTCCCTGTACATACGGGTATATAAGATGGCGGTGTGCAAAATACTATCAGCTTTCTACTTCGGAGCCAATCACTTGGAGAAAAAGACAAGAAGATTTAAAGAGATCTTCTCATCTGAGCTCCTCCCTCCTCACTACCTCGAGGGAGGAGCAGCCAGAGGTACGCAGAGATGCCCCAGGCAGAGCGTGCAGTTGCAGTGCACTTGTGCCTGCAAAACTGCGCCACCTGGTGGAATACAAAGCCTGTAAGCTGCCATCAGCTCTTCAAGGCCACTTCAGCCCTGGCCACCAGGCCAAGGCGCTAAAAGAGCTGCATGAGGCCAAGGCGCTAAAAGAGCTGCATCAGGGTAGTTCTGACCGTTGGTTGATGTAGGAGCTGCGCACGGTGATCGGCTTTGCTCTCCGGATGCCGAAGGTCATGGCCGCGGTCTCTAGGTCAGGTGATGTCCACAATGGTGGTCCAGGAGCGCCATCTCTGACTGAACCTGGCCCAGATGAGTTATGCTGACAAGTTCAGTTTCTCGATACACCCGTCTCCCAGGCTGGCCTCTTCAGCGACACTGTCAAGAACTTTGCCCAGCAGAATCAAAAGAGCAATTTTCCACATCTCTGGGTCTCGTTTGCCATGTTTAGGTTGTGAGTCATGCCCAGCTTCTTCACATTCAGGTTCATGGTGCCACCAAATGGGGGAGAGTTGGTGTGTGCTGCTCACCACGTCTCGTCTCCTGGACACCTCGCTTCCAGGCCTCTTGCAGCGTTCGACACAGTGATTGGTCTGCAGCCACCGATGTACTTTCATGTCTTGATTTTACCATGACATAGGCCATTTCTTCGGTTTGTTTTTGAGAGTCGGGCGTATTAGTACAAAGTCCTCACCTTTGGGCTGTCCCTGTCTCCCTGTGCCTTTACCAAGGTGGCGGAGGGTGCCCTGACCCCGCTTTGGGGGCTTTGGCTAATTCTGGGTCACTCGAGGGATCAGTTGTGCGAGCACAGGGACATGGTACTTCAGCATCTCAGCCTTTTGGGGCTTCAGGTCAATTGGGAAAAGAGCAAACTCTCCCCTTTCCAGAGTATCTCTTTTCTAGGCATGGAACTGGACTCAGTCAACCTGTCAGCATTTGGACCTCTTACATGATGCAGTCCAAGCTGTGGCGCTTTCCATAGGGACCCCTTGATGTTAGTCAATGATGTCATAGTGAATGACTAAAAGGTAAGGTCTCAGTTACTTGTGTAACCCTGGTTCCCTGAAGAAAGGAACAGAGATGTTACGTCCCTCTTGCCTAAAGGCCGGACTGCACTGGGAGTCTGTCACGATCGGCTCCTCAGCAGAAACACAATAGTGGTTTTCATTAGCCAATTCCCATTGGCTTGTTCTCCAAAGACCCAGGCGGGATCCCATGACACCAATCAATGACGTAATGTCTACGTTCCCTCCTTCAGGGAACGATGGTTACACAAGTAACTGAGACGTTTTATAATTGATGATGAAAATCATGATTAGCTCAGGATCTCTGCTCATCTGTACTGAGACATAGATTATACACTGAACATGAAGAGTTCAGCTATGTGAAAGTATTAAACAGATTCATAATTCCTGATTTTGATGTGTTTTTTATCTCCATCAGATTCCCATCAGTTCACTCTGGATCTGAACACGGTGAATAAACGTCTCCTTCTGTCTGAGAACAACAGAGTGATTACTAACACTGGGATAGTCCAGCCATATCCTGATCATCCAGACAGATTTTATAAGTGGTGGCAGGTGTTGTGTAGAGAGATTGTGTGTGGACGCTGTTATTGGGAGATGGAGTGGAGTGGAGATAAAGGTGTGTTTATATCAGTGTCATACAAGAGCATCAGCAGGAAAGGAGAGGGGGATGAGTGTGTGTTTGGAGGAAATGATCAGTCCTGGAGTTTGTTATGCTCTACCTCAAGTTGTTCATTCATTCACAAAAACAAATGGACTAATCTCCCTGTGAAGTCCATCAGCAGTAGAATAGGAGTGTTTGTGGATAACAGAGCAGGAACTCTGTCTTTCTACAGCGTCTCTGACAGAGTGAGCCTCATCCACACAGAACAGACCACATTCACTCAGCCGCTCTATCCTGGGTTTTATAGTGGTTCTGGATCATCAATAAAACTGTGTTGATGAATCATCATTTTCTACTCATAATGGTTTGGGCCACACGATAAATCAGAAACAGTAAGATGTTATAGAATGTCTTCCTTTCTTTTCATGACATTAAAGGGTTACTCCATCCCAATGTAAAACATTTCACTAATCACTTACCCCCATGTCAATTCAAACCCATACTTTCATACACAGATTTTTTTTTTTACAGATTTGTGTATGTTTGATTGCGTACACTGAATTCAGTGCGTCCAGAATCTTTGAAAAAAGTTATTTTGTTTTCTTTCCATACAAAAAATATTCTCATAGCCTCATAATGTTACGGCTGAACCACTGATGGCAGATGGAGCATTCAGACGATGTCTTTCATATGTTTCTGCATCTTGACAGTGGTAATTAATTGGCAGACAATCAAGCCCCTCCTGGTTTTCATCAAAAATATCTAAAATTTCATTCCGAATATAAACAAAGCTTTTACAGGTTTGGAACGACATGGGGGTAAGTGATGAATGACAATATTTTCATTTTGGAGTGGAGTAAACTCTTTAAAGGGCAGGTAATATGGGTTTTCAAAAAATATCTTATTTGCAGTTTGTAATGTAGCTGTCCTTCATTGTAAGCAAAGTTGTTAATCAAAAAAGTGCAAGATATTGTCTTAACGAGTCATTACTTTTTTTCTAATCTTCTGCCTGTTACAATACATCACTATGTAATGTATTTGCATAATCCCTGCCTACGAAATTAGAACAAAGTCATATCTTTCCACAAACATGTCTTCTAGTCTGTATATACATCATGTCGAGAAGACCCTGTGAAAGCAAGTGTGTTTTATATGTATTGCTTAAAATTAATTTGTACACAATACCACAGCAGTTCAGTGAGATTTTTTGTGTGCTCATCATTTTACCAATGACTGCAGTGTCTGCCACAGACGGGATATTTGTAGGGATGGGAATTGATAAGATTTTTACGATTCCAATTCCATTTTTGATTCTGCTTAACGATTCGATTCTTTATCGATTCCCTTATCGATTCTCATTTGGAAGAAAAGGGACAACAAATTGTTGTTAAGCATCACCAATGAAAAAAAATATTAAATAATAAAATAAATATTCTTCTGTAAAATTAACAAAATACAACAAATTATTTTGTGGCAATTCTACTCTGACTCTCGTGATGGTCATCTAAATGTAATGCATAAGAAGGCATTCATTTAACGTTAACCGTTACTAACAGCAAGTTTTACACTGCTAATTTGATGGCAGTGTTTGTTAGTTAATCAGTTTTATTAGCCAAGGACATGCTAACGTTGTTAATGCTGCTGCCGCTGCTGGGTTGAGAACTGTTATGGTCCGTTCACATCGGACGGGAATGAAGCGTCAAGCGTGAGTGATTTACATGTTAAGTCAATGCAAAGACGCGAATAGACATCCTGCGGCGCGAATCGCTCGAATTAAGCGGCGCGAATGGCGCAATTCGTCGTGAATCACTCAAGTTGAAAAATCTGAACTTTGGTAACTTGCGTAAGTTACACAATGCGCGTGATGACGTCATTAGTGCCCACAGGAATCGTTAAGGGAATCGTTTGCAAATTTTGCAAACGATTCCAAGGAATTGAAACACTGGGAACCGGTTCTAAACAAGAACCGGTTTTCGATTCCCATCCCTAGTGGTTAGTAAGTTTTGTGAAAATAAAAGTAGACCATTTAAGGCAACTCATACTTAATAGTCCTGCACAAGACTTTTGAGTAATCAGTGTATTAGGCTAGAATATTTACTTCACAATGATGTGAAAATCATTTCACTTTTACAGAGAAAACAATATAGTGTTTTAAATTTTAAAAGACATGTTTTGAGGGTGAAAGCTTGTATGCGAGAAATGACAATGGCTCATTAATATTCATTGAGTCAACCCTGAGAAGACAAAGACCCCCCTGATGGCCCATTAGCAGCTCTCACTGAGGCAGGTAAGAAATAATGTGAGGAGATGTGAGAATTTTTTTTTATGATTTGTATTTTATTTAAAACACAGTATAATTCAAATATACATAATGAAGGTCAAAAATAATTTACTGATATAGCTATAGAGATGTTAAAAGACTTTAAGTCAATCCTGAAAACAGATTCTGTTCAACAAGTGAAACCTTTACATAATACCTGATATTTGAGTGTTTGCTGCTTCTTCTCAAGAAAAATAAAAGCTTGTTTTACCAGAGAGTATTATTTTTGGCAAACATGAGCACTCCTAGAGGTCATCAGTGTGAATCAATCATCCAATCATCCAGCCTCGAGCGCTCAGGGCTCAGTGGGGAGCTCACCTAAAGCCGGATGCTCTTGGCTGCCTTCCACCGCAGCAGGGGGGCTGCTCAGTGTCCTCATCCGCAGATTCTGCCGATAGCCCCTCCTCTGATGTGGCATTAGACATCTCGTCCTCTTCTGGAGCTCCAAAGCTAGGTATGCTGCAGGACGAATAAGCGTCTTCCTTAGGAAGCTCCACGGGCTTCGCTTAGAGTGATCAGGAGTCCGTGGGGATTTATCAGGCGGATTGTTCCTGATTGTCACTCTGAGGTCCACCAAGCCGCTAGCCGATGTGGCAGAGGAACCTTTACGGCTCATCGAACCGGAAGGGGTCGAGGTGGAAGCCATGGAGATGCGCTCGCAACGAGGGCATGAACCATTCGCGAATGCCGTCTCAGTGTGACTGAAACAAGTAAGACTGTGATCGTGTAACGTTCTGTTGATAATGTCAGTGCACACAAATTAAATACTTGGTGCAAGTTTGGGTATCTTTGTAACAGCTATACCCCAAAGCATTGGGGACGTTTCAAAACTGGTTTAACACCATTGTTTCAGTGTTGTGTGTACCATACAGTAAATAAAGCAAATTAAGTAACATCTGTAAAATTGTGAATGCACACTTACTCTGTAAGATTCTGAATGGAGATGAAAACCACAAAAGACCGTCCACTTCCTGTGTGAGATGCATATTCACAGACCTAAAATAATGTTATAAACAGTTATTATTATTTATTTTTCTGTAGCAACTTAATATATGCACAGGTATATTTGATGGGAAAAAAAACTGAATGCTAATAACAAGAGCAGATATTTGAAGCTTAAATAGGGGCAGTCGTGGCCTGATGAATAGGGAGTTGTACTTGTAACCCAAAAGTTGTGGGTTCGAGTCTCAGGTCCGGCAGGGATTGTGGATGGGGTTAGTGAATAACCAGCACTCTCCACCTTCAACAGCAGCAATAGCTGCCCACTGCTCCGCGTGTGTGTTTACGGTGTGTGTGGTTGTTTACTTCTCACTGCTGTGTGTGTGCACTTGGATGGGTTAAATGCAGAACACAAATTCCTAGTATGGAAAACCATACTTGGCCACATGTCACGTCCTTTCCTTTCCTAAAGTCATAAACACAAGTATGCTTTGTGTATGGGCCTATACAATACAAAAACTACAGTTTTAAGCATATGGCTATATTTGCAAACAGAGTACAGCATGTCACAGTAAATTTTTATGTAATTAGTGTTAGGAGAAGATGCCACAAAATGCATTGCCACATTTGTTTATGCGGAAGTATCACGACATCTGTCTTTTCTGACTATCTTTGTGACAACTTAATGGCTTTGGGGATTTTCCAAAACTGGTTTAACATAATTTTTTTCAAATTTTAGTGTTCCTGAACAAACCTGTTTAAATGTACGACGAAGATGATGTAGACACATAGTCTTGTGGTCCTCCTGGAAGAGACCCTGTAACAGGGCTGAGTGTGTCTTTCAGAGCACCCCGAGAACATGAGATGTCGGCAGCATCAGAGGGTGAGTCAGATGGTGACGCCTCCATAGGGCACCGTGCTGCGGTGTCTGCCCTGCCCATGGTGGATACTGAACTGTCTGCTCTGCTCCTCTGCGCCACGGTAGGCATGGGTTTGGAGGTGCCGCATGCACCTTCAGCCGACCCTTCGCAGCTGTATGATTGGTTTCTTTGGGTTAGAGATGCAGCTCCGCCCAGTCTCTTTGCCCCTCGCCACTTTTGATGGTGGTGCAGCAAGAGGGTATGCGGCGTTCCCTCAGGTGGAGTGCGCTGTTGCGGTGCACTTATATCCGGACGAGCCTGTTCCTCCAGCCGAGATGAGGTCGGGGTTTTACAGCCCTCACTCCATCGTGCCAAGAAAGAGCGGTGGGTTGAGACCAGTCCTGAACCACAAGCTTTAACCGGTCCCTTCCTAGTGGAGCAGCCGGTCAAAAGATTCACTCCGAAGCACACGATAAGCATGCAGCTGGAGGACACATGCTTTTATGCCTTGATTTGCCTCAACGCAGCCCCCCTTTTAATAAAGCTGGTTTCGTTCGAGGATCGAGCATATCAGTACAACACCCTGTGGCCTGTCCCTCTCAAAAACTGTTCTCTCCTCGCTGAAGCGGCAGAGGGACATTCGCATCCTAAAAGCTATCTCTGCGACTGGCTGATAATAGCTCACTAGCGGGATTTGTTGTACAAAGATGCGCAGGGACATAGTGCTTGGGCACTTCACTATCGCTCAGCGTTGGTTAGACGATCGGGTCCTTAGATGGGCAGCACCATGGCACTCTCCAGACTGGCACTTTCCCGCAGTGTAGCCATCTATTGGCCATGCCCAGGCAGGTTGTAGTGCTGTATACAACGGCCAAGCAGGCAGGTGTCCAGCTGCATTGGCATAATACATAGAAATGCCTCAAGTTGGCTAGTCCGGACAGACAACACAGTGGTAATCGCGTACATAAAGAAATACTACGCTCCCTGTGACAACTCGCCCGTCATCTACTCCCGTGGAGTCAAGCAAAAAAAAAAAAACAAGATCGCTGTGCGCTGTTTATATTCCAGGGCTCTCAGCAGTGTAGCCACAGCTCATGACAGTCCACCCTCCCTGGAAAATAGCAGCTCCACCCCCAGGTAGTCCAGCTGATAGTAGTCCAAGGCACATTCCCAGAGTCTGCCCATTGCCTGCTGTTTTCCCTCACTTGGAGGGGATGCACTCGCACAGCTGGTCTCTAGGACTTAAGCAAGCCTCCACCTGTGAGCCTCCTTGCACAGATGTGTTAATTCAGGGAGGACGAGGAACAGATCCTCCCGGCAGCCCCTTCCTGGAAATCCTCTGAAGGAAACTTCTCAGGGGATTGGGCACCTATGGCACCCGCATCCCATGGGATGTGACAGATTTCTCCGGCATTTCAATGCTGTCATAGAGATCATCTCCTAAGCGGGAAGCCCCCTCTACGAGGCTGGCTTATGCTCTGATATGAGTCTGTTGTAGACTAATGCTCCTCTCGCGAAAGAGAGGACCCTCAGAGATGCAACGATTGCAGTTTCTTTCCTGCAAGAGAAGTTGAAGCGCAGGCTGTCCCCTTCTTCTCTCAAAGTGTATGTCGCTGTCATAGCCGCATTTCACAATGCAGTGGAGGCCGCGCCTTGGTAAGCACCTACTCATCATTCGGGTTCCTAGAGTTGCGCGTCTGGTTCATGAAAAAAAGAAATATCCCAGAGACCACATCTCTCACCCTCTTGGGGTCTTGCTGTCACCCTACGTGGCCTGCAGCAGGCTCCCTTTCGAGCCCCTTCAGAAAGCAGATACAGAACAAGAATATCTGGTGCTGAAGGACAGTGACTTTCAGTGCGCTGGTCTCTACTAAAGAAGATAGGAGACCCACACACCGTCTCTGTCTACATAGAGTGCCTTGAGCTTGGTCCGACTGAAAACCCGGCCAGCTTGTGCCAAGGGTTCCTACTGTGTCTTTGCGATTAGGTAGGAACCCACAAGCTCTGCCCCGGGAGGAGGAAGACCCAGCCTTGAGTTGCTTGTCCTGTACGCGCTTTGAGAAAGCACCGCTACACTGACTGCACTCGGAGCGTCAGAACGCTCCAGCAGCTCGGATTGTTCTACTGCAGACAGCAGAAGGGAATGCTGTCTCCAAACAGAGGTTGGCTCACTGGGTGGTTAAAGCCATTCACTTTATACCAGGGAAGCCTTGCCTTTAGGACTGGGAGCTCACTCAGAGAGTGACGTTCTAAAACGTTGCTTCATCCTATACAGGCTCACAGCGCCTTTTAGCATAGATTAGAGCTGCAGGCTGAGCGACACCATCACCTTTGCTAGGTTTTACAGGAAAAGACCTCTGTGTAGAGGCTGTGTCTTCTCGCGTCCTCAGTGAGGACAGCAGGTGAGTGAGAGGACCAGCTGGTGCCGGCTTGCTGCGCCACTCCTACGGGATCTGTGTGCTATTTTCTCTCAGTGTTCCCTTAATTGTGCGTAACCTGAGTCCTCCATGCCCCGCAGTCGGACTAGAGCGGAGTAGCTCCGGCTATGCTTCCTCTGGTCTCCTTCGCCAGAGGTGTGGCAAAAAATCTCCACAGTCAACCAGAAGGCTGTGTTTCCCTTCAGTCATATCCATATTCGTATCGATATATTGTGTTTTTTATTTCCGCATGTAAAAACTTGTGCTATTTCATGTGCTCCGCCCTCAACCACCTCAGGTGCACCTCATCACTGCGTGAGTATAAGAGAGCATGAGCGGAATGCACATGCAGGTGCCCCCTTCTTGGGCCGCAGAGGGTTGGGAAGGTTACATGCAGATCCTCTGCTGACGAACTTGAAAAGTATATCTTGCCTGTCAGCGGGGGGTCTCCGTGTAACACGGCCTTAGAATCGTGGCCTGTTCAATGGGTGTTCCCATGTGTAACGTTGAAGTGTTTTAACTGAAAGGGTAACGTCTAGGTTACGTACGTACCCCCGTTCCCTGAAGGAGAGAATGGAGATGTTACACTTTCACCTGCCACGACTCTAAGGGTGCTCTGACGCTAACTCGGCTCTTCAACGAAAACCTGCAAGGGCATTCTGCTCATGCTCTCTTATACTCACGCAGTGATGAGGTGCACCAATATTGTTGTGCAATCAAATGCACACCAATATTCATTGGCCTTTTGTTTAAAGCTCAAAGGCAATCTGTCTCGCTGGCGAGTTCCCATTTGCAACGTATCCGTTCCCTCCTTCCTACGTACGTAACCTAGACGTTCTAAAAACCGGACAAGACAATTCAAATTCCTGTGTGAGATACGGGTGAAGGTGAGAGTATATATTCACTTTCCTAAAATAATGTTATAAGTAGTTATTATTATTTATTTTTCTGTAACTTAATATATAAACAGGTATATTTGATGAAAAAAACTTAATGCTAATAACAAGAGCAGATATTTGCAAATAGAAGTCATAAACACAAGTATGCTTTGCATATGGGCCTATACAATACAAAAACTACAGTTTTAAACATATGGCTATATTTGCAAACAGTACAGTACAGCAGGTCACAGTGAAGTTTTGTATAATCAGTGTTTGGTCAAAACTGAAAGTGTAGTTTCTTTTCAGCTTTTTCTGGAGAAGATGCCATAAATCGCATTGCCACATTTGTTTATGCAGAAGTATCACAACATCTATCTTTTCTTTGTGACAACTTAATGGCTTTGTGGATTTTCCAAAACTGGTTTAACATCATTTTTTTTTCAAACTTTAGTGTTCCTGAACAAACCTGTTATGAACGACGAAGATGAAATGCATCTGACCAAAACTAAAAGGGTAGCTGAAAAACACATATTTAAACTGTAAGGGGAATTAAAAATGTAGTTAGCATAATACAGTAATTTATCTTGCTGTTACTAATACTGTAGAAGTATTTTGTTTTCACAAAAAGTATTTGATCACCCTGTGATTTTTCAAGTTCTCTTACTTAGAAATCATGAAGGGGTCTTCAATTTTCAGCATAGGTGCATTTCCACTGTGAGAGACATAATCTAAAAACAAAAATCCAAAAATGACATTGTTTGATTTTTTAACAATTTATTTGGGAATTACAGTGTCGTGTTAAATACATAGGAAAAAAACGTTATCACAACCTTTTCACAACGTGAAAAAAACGTTTCTAAAACGTTATTGTGTTTGCTGGGCACTTACCGTTACCTGCCTATTGTGTTTTTACACTGGTATGTTAATTAAGTCATGTTCATTGTGGTTTAACTAATTTAATGGTAACTGAGGGCCAAACTAATACTGATGAGTAATTTCATCTTTATGACTTTCAGAAAAGACAAGACAGGAGAGCGACAGGTGATAGCCAGCGCACAGCACAGCAGCAGCAGCATGATGAAAATCCATAGGAAAATCCACCACAAAAAAGCGAAAATTTAAGTGAAATAAAAATTACAATTCTTCATGTTTTCATCTTTATCTCCCATTCGCATCACATGCGCCCGAACCCATTTGACTGCTGACTTCTTCTTTGATCATTTATTAAGTTAATTAAATGTTTAAAAAATGGCTTTAGAAGATACTGAATGTTGATTGTTTAAAGATTTTAAAAAATCAGTTGACAGTACTGGTAATTGATGAAACTGACCTTTATTCATGTCACTTAGCAAAAGACACCAGTAAACAAATATAATATGAAAATATATTTATAATGTTCGTACATTTGGGGATTCATTATGAAATTGTTACAATATAAAATGCATTTTAAATTTCATGT
>JAUCNO010047708.1:0-16765 GCA_032353835.1 Enteromius viviparus | reverse complement strand
TTCCTAGTAAAGTCAGCTAAATAAGCTTTCGGGCCCATACCCCGAGAATGTGGGTTAAACCCCCTCCTTTACTAATGAACCCATACGTACTAACCATCCTCATCTCAAGCCTAGGAATCGGCACCACTCTAACATTCGCCAGCTCCCACTGACTCCTAGCCTGAATAGGACTAGAAATCAACACACTAGCCATTATCCCACTCATAACACAACAACACCACCCGCGAGCCGTAGAAGCAGCCACAAAATACTTCCTCACCCAAGCAACAGCCGCTGCAATAATTCTATTCGCCAGCACAACAAACGCATGAATATCCGGACAGTGAGACATCCTACAAACACCAAACCAACTCCCAGCCACCACAATCATGCTCGCCCTGGCCCTAAAAATCGGACTCGCTCCAGCACACTTTTGATTGCCAGAAGTCCTACAAGGCCTAGACCTCACAACCGGCCTCATCTTGTCAACCTGACAAAAACTAGCCCCATTTGCCCTAATCTACCAAATAGCCCCAAACACCAACCCAACCATCCTAATTACATTAGGAATCACCTCCACCCTGATCGGAGGCTGAGGCGGCCTAAACCAAACACAACTACGAAAAATCCTCGCATACTCATCAATCGCCCACCTGGGATGAATAATTACCATTCTACACTTCATACCAAACCTAACAATGCTCAACCTAGCAATTTATGTCCTAATAACATCAGCAATATTCCTAATAGCCAAAATAATATCAGCCACTAAAATTAACACACTCGCTACAGCATGAACCAAAGCCCCAACCCTAACTGCACTTACACTACTAAGCCTACTTTCACTGGGGGGACTACCCCCCCTTACAGGATTCATGCCAAAATGACTAATTCTACAAGAACTCACCAAACAAGACCTCCCCATCACCGCAACAGTAATAGCAATAAGCGCCCTACTCAGCTTATTCTTCTACCTACGCCTATGTTACGCAATAACCCTAACAATCTCACCAAACACCAATAATGCAACATCACCATGACGCTTAAAATCCACCCAAACAACCCTCCCAACAGCAATCACAATCGCCGCCTCCCTAACTCTTCTTCCCATCACCCCAGCAATTCTAGCCATAACAACCTAGAGACTTAGGATAATTAGACCAAAAGCCTTCAAAGCTTTAAGCAGGAGTTAAAATCTCCTAGTCCCTGATAAGACCTGCAGGACTTTATCCCACATCTTCTAAATGCAACTCAGACACTTTAATTAAGCTAAGGCCTTACTAGATGAGAAGGCCTTGATCCTACAATCTCTTAGTTAACAGCTAAGCGCTCAAACCAACGAGCTTTCATCTACCCTTCCTCCCGCCGCCGCGGGAACGAGGCGGGAGGAAGCCCCAGCAGGCGGTGAGCCTGCGCCTTAAGATTTGCAATCAAACGTGTCATACACCACAGGGCTTGATAGGAAGAGGAATTAAACCTCTATGTATGGAGCTACAATCCACCGCTTAAACCTTCAGCCATCCTACCCGTGGCAATCACTCGCTGATTTTTCTCAACCAATCACAAAGACATTGGCACCCTATACCTGGTATTCGGAGCCTGAGCCGGAATGGTAGGCACTGCACTGAGCCTACTTATCCGAGCGGAACTAAACCAACCTGGAGCCCTACTTGGGGATGACCAGATTTATAATGTTATCGTTACGGCACACGCCTTCGTAATAATTTTCTTCATGGTAATGCCCATTATGATCGGCGGTTTCGGCAACTGATTAATCCCTCTTATGCTAGGCGCCCCTGACATAGCATTCCCCCGAATAAATAACATAAGCTTCTGGTTGCTCCCCCCATCGTTCCTTCTTCTGCTGGCCTCTTCTGGTGTAGAAGCAGGGGTTGGTACGGGGTGAACCGTCTACCCACCACTAGCCGGCAACCTCGCCCATGCCGGAGCCTCCGTAGACCTAGCCATTTTCTCCCTACACTTAGCCGGAGTCTCCTCCATCCTCGGCTCAATTAACTTTATCACCACAATTGTTAATATAAAACCCCCAGCAATTTCCCAGTACCAAACCCCATTGTTCATTTGAGCCTTATTAGTAACCACCGTGCTTCTACTACTGTCACTGCCAGTTCTAGCTGCAGGAATTACGATGCTATTAACAGACCGAAACCTAAACACAACATTCTTTGACCCAGCAGGCGGAGGAGACCCAATCCTCTATCAACACTTATTCTGATTCTTCGGACACCCTGAAGTATACATCCTAATTCTGCCAGGCTTCGGAATAATCTCACACATCGTCGCCTACTATGCAGGCAAAAAAGAACCTTTCGGATATATAGGAATAGTATGAGCTATAATAGCAATTGGTCTTCTAGGATTTATCGTATGAGCCCACCACATATTCACAGTAGGAATGGATGTTGACACTCGAGCCTACTTCACATCAGCAACAATAATTATCGCAATTCCAACCGGCGTAAAAGTATTTAGCTGACTCGCCACCCTATATGGAGGCTCAATCAAATGAGAGGCCCCATTCTTATGGGCCTTAGGCTTCATTTTCTTATTCACAGTAGGCGGACTAACTGGTATTATTCTAGCCAACTCCTCCCTAGACATTGTCCTGCACGACACATACTATGTAGTTGCCCACTTCCATTACGTCCTATCCATAGGAGCCGTATTTGCAATTATAGGAGGATTTGTACACTGATTCCCACTATTCTCTGGGTACACGCTACACAGCACATGAACTAAAATCCACTTTGCCGTAATATTCATCGGAGTAAACCTCACATTCTTCCCACAACACTTCCTTGGGTTAGCAGGAATACCACGGCGATACTCCGACTACCCAGACGCCTATACTATATGAAACACCGTCTCATCAATTGGATCCTTAATTTCCCTAATAGCCGTCATCATGTTCCTATTTATTCTCTGAGAAGCCTTTGCCGCCAAGCGAGAAGTACTATCAGTAGACCTAACTACAACTAACGCCGAATGACTATACGGCTGTCCTCCACCCTACCACACATTCGAAGAGCCAGCCTTCGTACAAGTACAAATGGGACACCGAGAAAGGAAGGAATCGAACCCCCGTATGCTGGTTTCAAGCCAGCCGCAAAACCATTCTGCCACTTTCTTGCATAACTTATGAGACACTAGTAAAATAGCCATTACACCACCTTGTCAAGGTGAAGTTGTAGGTTAAACTCCTGCGTGTCTCAACTAATGGCCCATCCCTCACAATTAGGACTCCAAGACGCAGCATCCCCTGTTATGGAAGAACTCATTCACTTCCACGACCACTCACTTATAGTAATTTACCTAATCAGCAGCTTTGTTCTTTATATCATTGTAGCCGTAGTATCAACAAAATTAACCAACAAACATGCCCATGACTCACAAGAAATTGAAATCGTATGAACGGTCCTCCCAGCAGTCATCCTTATTCTCATCGCCCTCCCATCCCTACGAATTCTCTACCTAATGGACGAAATTAACAACCCCCACCTAACGGTCAAGGCAATCGGTCACCAATGATACTGAAGTTACGAATACACTGATTACAAAGACCTGGCCTTCGACTCATACATAATTCCAACGCAAGACCTCACCCCGGGGCAATTCCGACTACTAGAAGTAGACCATCGAATAGTCGTTCCAACCGAATCACCAGTACGAGTTCTAATTACAGCTGAAGACGTCCTCCATTCCTGAGCTGTGCCAGCACTAGGGGTAAAAATAGACGCAGTCCCAGGGCGCCTCAACCAAGCCACATTCATCGCCTCCCGCCCTGGAGTTTACTACGGACAATGCTCCGAAATTTGTGGTGCAAACCACAGCTTCATACCAATCGTTGTTGAAGCAGTCCCATTAAAACACTTCGAAGACTGATCTACTCATATATTAGAAGACGCCTCACTAAGAAGCTAAACAAGGAACAGCGTTAGCCTTTTAAGCTAAAGATTGGTGACTACCACCCACCCCTAGTGACATGCCACAACTCAGCCCAGCCCCTTGATTCCTACTCCTCATTTTCTCATGACTAGTTTTCCTAGCCGTCATCCCACAAAAAGTTATACAACATAATTTTCTAAGCGAACCAGCTCCACAAGCCGCCAAAGAATACACCTCAACACCCTGAGCCTGACCATGACACTAAGCTTCTTTGACCAATTTTCACTAACCACCTACCTAGGCATCCCACTAGTCGTCCTAGCCCTAACCCTCCCATGAGTCTTATTCCCCGCTCCAAAAAGCCGATACTCAAATAACCGCTTACTGACGCTACAAGCATGATTCATCCGACAGTTCACACACCAACTGTTCCTACCAATCAACAAAGCCGGACATAAATGAGCACTACTACTAGCATCCCTCCTAATCTTCTTAATTACCCTAAACTTACTAGGAATCCTACCATATACTTTTACTCCAACAACCCAGCTATCAATAAATATAGGATTTGCAGTTCCCCTGTGACTTGCCACCATTCTGATCGGAGTACGACACCAATTAACACACACACTAGCCCACTTCCTGCCCGTGGGCACGCCAGGACCATTAATTCCAATTCTAATTATTATCGAAACAATTAGCCTATTCATCCGCCCAATTGCACTAGGAGTACGACTAACAGCTAACCTAACAGCAGGACACCTTCTGATCCAACTGATCAGCACAGCCGCATTCCACATATTCTTCATCATGCCAACTGTATCAGCCCTCACAGTCATCTTACTGCTACTACTATCAGTATTAGAGCTCGCCGTTGCAGTAATTCAGGCCTACGTATTCGTCTTATTAGTAAGCCTGTATTTACAAGAATCCGTATAATGGCCCACCAAGCACATGCATATCACATAGTAGACCCTAGCCCCTGACCTTTGACCGGGGCAGCCGCCGCCTTCTTAACAACCTCCGGCCTGGCAATCTGATTCCACTACCACTCCCTCACACTCCTATCACTAGGCCTTACTTTATTACTCCTAACCATATATCAATGATGACGTGACGTCGTCCGAGAAGGAACATTCCTCGGCCACCACACACCCCCAGTACAAAAAGGCCTACGGTACGGAATAATCCTATTTATTACATCAGAAGTATTCTTTTTCTTGGGGTTCTTCTGAGCATTTTTCCACTCTAGCCTCGCACCAACCCCAGAACTAGGAGGCTGCTGGCCACCAACAGGAATTCTACCACTGGACCCCTTCGAAGTCCCACTTCTAAACACAGCAGTCTTATTAGCATCAGGCGTTACAGTAACTTGGGCCCATCACAGCCTCATAGAAGGACAACGGAAAGAAGCCATCCAGTCCCTAGCCCTAACCATTATCTTGGGCTGCTACTTCACAACCCTACAAGCAATAGAGTATTACGAAGCCCCATTCACCATCGCTGACGGTGTTTACGGCTCAACATTCTTTGTAGCTACAGGATTCCACGGACTACACGTCATTATTGGAACCACATTCCTAGCCATCTGCTTCCTACGACAAATTAAATACCACTTTACAGCTCAACATCACTTCGGGTTCGAAGCAGCCGCATGATATTGACACTTTGTTGACGTAGTCTGACTATTCCTTTACGTCTCAATCTACTGATGAGGATCATAATCTTTCTAGTATGAACGTCAGTACAAGTGACTTCCAATCACTTAGTCTTGGTTAAACCCCAAGGAAAGATAATGAACATAATCACCACCACAGTAGCCATCGCTGTACTTCTATCCTGTGTGCTAGCAATAATCTCATTCTGACTGCCACAGATAAACCCAGACACAGAAAAACTCTCCCCATACGAGTGTGGGTTTGACCCGCTAGGCTCAGCCCGACTTCCATTTTCCCTCCGATTCTTTCTTGTCGCCATCTTATTCCTCCTCTTTGATTTAGAAATCGCCCTACTCCTCCCACTCCCATGAGGAGACCAACTCCTCGCCCCAACACACACATTCCTATGAGCCACAGCCATTCTAGCCCTTCTTACACTAGGCCTAATTTATGAATGAACCCAAGGAGGCCTAGAATGAGCCGAATAGACGATTAGTCCAAAGGAATACCTCTGATTTCGACTCAGAAAATTATGGTTCAAGTCCATAATCGTCTTATGACCCCAGTACACTTCAGCTTTAGTTCAGCATTTATTCTAGGTCTTATAGGATTAGCATTCCACCGAACCCACCTGCTATCCGCCCTCCTCTGCCTAGAAGGAATAATATTATCCCTATTCATCGCCTTATCCGTGTGATCCCTCCAATTAGAAGCTACTGCCTATTCAGCCGCCCCCATGCTCCTCCTAGCATTCTCAGCCTGTGAAGCAAGCACAGGCCTTGCCCTCCTAGTTGCCACCGCTCGCACCCATGGCACAGACCATCTCCAAACCCTAAACCTCCTACAATGCTAAAAATTCTAATCCCAACACTCATACTCTTCCCGACCACCTGATTAGCACCAAAACCATGACTGTGAACTACAACTACAGCCCAAAGCCTACTAATTGCTATCCTAAGCTTTAACTGACTAAAATACAACACAGAGGCCGGATGAGCCTCATCCAACCACTACATAGCCACAGACCAACTATCAACCCCCCTACTAGTTCTCACCTGTTGACTACTGCCCCTTATAATTCTAGCCAGCCAAAACCACATCTCCACAGAACCGATAAACCGACAACGAACTTACATCACCCTACTAATTTCTCTACAAGCCTTCCTAATCATAGCCTTCGGAGCAACAGAGGTCATCATGTTCTATATTATGTTTGAGGCTACTCTTATCCCGACACTTATCATCATCACACGATGAGGAAATCAAACAGAACGCCTAAGCGCTGGAACCTACTTCCTATTCTATACGCTTGCCGGATCACTCCCTCTCCTAGTTGCCCTATTGGTCTTACAAAAAGATCTAGGCACACTATCCATGTTAACCATACAATACTACAGCCCCACAAAAATAATTGCATGAGGAGATAAAATCTGATGAGCAGGGTGTCTCCTGGCCTTCCTAGTAAAAATGCCACTGTATGGCGTACACCTATGACTGCCAAAAGCCCACGTAGAAGCCCCCGTTGCGGGCTCCATAGTACTAGCCGCTGTCCTCCTAAAACTAGGGGGATACGGCATGATACGAATAATAGTTATATTAACCCCGCTAACCAAAGAACTAGCATACCCGTTCATCATCCTAGCCCTATGGGGAATTATCATAACCGGATCCATTTGCCTACGACAAACCGACCTAAAATCACTCATCGCTTACTCATCAGTCAGTCACATAGGCCTCGTCGCCAGCGGAATTCTAATTCAAACCCCATGAGGCTTCACAGGCGCAATCATCCTAATAATTGCCCACGGCCTAGTTTCATCCGCCCTCTTCTGCCTAGCCAACACAAACTACGAACGAACTCACAGCCGAACTCTCCTCCTTACCCGAGGCCTACAAATAATTCTACCACTAATAGCTGCCTGATGGTTCATCGCAAACCTAGCCAACCTAGCACTGCCTCCCCTCCCAAACCTAATAGGAGAGCTAATAATCATCACCTCCGCATTCAGCTGATCCTACTGAACAATCATCCTAACCGGCCTAGGAACCCTTATTACAGCAGCCTACTCACTATACATATTCCTTATAACACAACGCGGCCCAACCCCCACTCACACAATTACACTAGAACCATCTCACACCCGAGAACATCTACTCATCACACTACACTTAACCCCCGTCATCCTTCTAGTACTAAAACCAGATATTATGTGAGGCTGATGCTTCTGTAAATATAGTTTAAACAAAACATTAGATTGTGATTCTAAAAATAGGAGTTAAAATCTTCTTATTCACCAAGAGAGGCAGGTCGCACTAGGGACTGCTAATCCCCAAGTTCCATGGTTCAAGCCCACGGCTCACTTAGCCCCTAAAGGATAATAGATCATCCGTTGGTCTTAGGAACCAAAGACTCTTGGTGCAACTCCAAGTAGCGGCTATGCACTCTACAGCCTTAATTTTCAACTCCAGCCTCCTAATTATTCTATTCCTACTAAGCTACCCAATCCTCACAACCCTATCCCCAAATGCCCCAAACAAAAACTGAGCCTCCGCCCATGTCACCTCCGCCGTAAAATGAGCCTTCCTAACCAGCCTTATCCCACTATTTATTTTCCTAGACCAGGGAATAGAAGCCGTCACAACAAACTGGCACTGAATGAACACAACAACCTTTGATATTAATACAAGCTTTAAATTCGACCACTACTCCATCATCTTCACCCCCGTAGCCCTATACGTCACATGGTCAATCCTAGAATTTGCATCATGATACATACACACAGACCCGAATATAAACCGATTTTTCAAGTATTTACTACTATTCCTAATCGCAATAATCACCTTGGTAACCGCCAACAACATATTTCAACTTTTCATCGGCTGAGAAGGAGTAGGAATCATATCCTTCCTGCTAATCGGCTGATGATACGGACGCACCGACGCCAACACCGCCGCCCTACAAGCAGTCATCTACAACCGAGTCGGAGACATCGGCCTAATCTTAGCAATAGCATGAATAGCAATAAACCTCAACTCATGAGAAATCCAACAAATCTTTACCCTATCCAAAAACACTGACCTCACCCTCCCACTACTAGGTCTTATCCTAGCAGCCACTGGAAAATCAGCCCAATTCGGACTACACCCATGACTCCCATCCGCCATAGAAGGCCCAACCCCAGTCTCCGCCCTACTGCACTCAAGCACGATAGTCGTTGCCGGAATCTTCCTACTAATCCGACTACACCCGCTTATAGAAAATAACCAAACAGCTTTAACCATCTGCCTATGCCTCGGCGCACTAACCACCCTGTTTACAGCAACTTGTGCCCTCACCCAAAACGATATCAAAAAAATCGTTGCATTCTCAACATCAAGTCAACTAGGCCTAATAATAGTCACAATCGGCCTAAACCAGCCCCAACTAGCCTTCCTACACATCTGCACACACGCCTTCTTCAAGGCCATACTATTTCTATGCTCAGGATCAATTATTCACAACCTAAACGACGAACAAGACATCCGAAAGATAGGAGGACTACACAAGCTACTTCCACTCACCTCATCCTGCCTAACCATTGGAAGCCTTGCCCTAGCCGGCACTCCGTTCCTGGCTGGATTCTTCTCAAAAGACGCAATCATCGAAGCCTTAAACACATCACACCTAAACGCCTGAGCCCTAACCCTGACCCTATTGGCCACATCATTCACCGCAATCTACAGCTTCCGCATAATCTTCTTCGCACTTATAGGACATCCACGATCCCTGCCATTGTCCCCAATTAACGAAAACAACCCAACCGTAATTAACCCAATCAAACGCCTAGCTTGAGGGAGCATTATCGCCGGCCTACTGATCACATACAACTTCCTCCCAACAAAAACACAAATCATAACAATACCCCCACTTCTAAAATTGAGTGCCCTATTGGTATCAATCACTGGGCTATTAGTCGCCACCACCATAACAGACTTAACATCAAAACAACTTAGCCCAACACCAAAAATCAAACCACACAATTTCTCCAATATACTAGGGTTCTACCCCGCTGTAATGCATCGCCTTCCACCAAAAATTAGCCTCACCCTAGGACAACTAATCGCCACACAACTAGTAGATCAAGCATGATTCGAGAAAGTCGGCCCTAAAGGAGTCACCTCCAACCAAATCCCAATAATCAAAACAATTAACAACGCACAACAAGGAATAATCAAAACCTACCTAACCATCTTCACCCTCACAACAGCCCTCGCTGTCCTACTAATACTAACAACCTAACGGCCCGCAACGTTCCCCGACTCAAACCACGAGTCAACTCCAAAACCACAAACAAAGTAAGCAACAGCACCCACCCACAAATTATCAACACCAGCCCGCCAGAAGAGTACATCAACGCCACCCCACTAAAATCACCACGAACTACAGAAAGCTCTTTCAACTCCTCTACCACAACCAAAGAACCCCCATACCACCCACCAGACACCCACCAACCGACCAACAACACACCAAAAATATAGACCACCGCATAACTAAGAACAGACCAATCCCCCCAAGCCTCAGGATAAGGCTCCGCAGCCAAAGCTGCAGAATACGCAAACACCACCAATATCCCACCCAAATAAATCAAAAACAAAACCAAAGACAAAAAAGACCCGCCATGCCCAACCAACACACCACAACCAAAAGCTGCCGCCAAAACCAACCCCAAGGCCGCAAAATATGGTGCAGGATTAGAAGCAACTGCCACTAACCCCAGCACCAGACCAACCAAAAACACAAAAGTAAGACTAGCCATTGATTCTGCCCGGACTTTAACCGAGACCCGTGGCCTGAAAAACCACCGTTGTATTCAACTACAGAAACCATAATGACCAGCCTACGAAAAACCCACCCAATTGCCAAAATCGTAAACGACATATTCATCGACCTCCCAGCCCCATCAAACATCTCAGCCTGATGAAACTATGGCTCCCTGCTAGGACTATGCTTAATTACCCAAATCCTTACAGGCCTCTTCCTAGCCATACACTACACCTCAGACATCTCAACCGCCTTCTCCTCAGTAGCCCACATTTGCCGAGACGTCAACTACGGCTGGCTAATCCGAAACCTACACGCCAACGGTGCCTCATTCTTCTTCATCTGCATCTACCTCCACGTCGCCCGAGGCCTATATTACGGCTCATACCTTTACATAGAAACCTGAAACATCGGAGTCATCCTCTTACTGCTAGTTATAATAACCGCATTCGTAGGATATGTACTACCTTGAGGACAAATGTCTTTCTGAGGCGCCACAGTAATTACCAACCTACTTTCAGCCGTCCCATACATCGGAGATGCCCTGGTCCAATGAATCTGAGGCGGCTTCTCAGTCGACAATGCAACACTAACCCGATTCTTTGCATTCCACTTTCTATTCCCATTCATCATCGCAGGCGCCGCAATTCTCCACCTCCTTTTCCTACATGAAACTGGATCAAACAACCCTACCGGTCTAACCTCAGACACAGACAAAATCCCATTCCACCCATACTTCTCCTACAAAGACCTGCTAGGCTTCGCCATAATACTAATTGCCCTGACCTCCCTAGCCCTATTCTCCCCAAACCTTCTAGGGGACCCAGAAAACTTCACACCCGCGAACCCACTAGTTACCCCGCCCCACATTAAGCCAGAATGATATTTCCTGTTTGCATACGCCATTCTACGATCCATCCCAAACAAGCTAGGAGGGGTCCTGGCATTAGTACTTTCCATCCTCGTACTAATAGTAGTCCCAATCCTCCACACCTCTAAGATACGAAGCCTAACCTTCCGACCAATCTCACAATTCCTATTCTGAGCATTAGTAGCAGACATAGCAGTACTAACATGAATTGGAGGAATACCAGTAGAGCACCCATTCGTCATCATTGGCCAAGCAGCATCAATCCTATACTTCAGCCTCTTTATTATCCTAATCCCAATAGCAGGACAAGTTGAAAATAAAATCCTGCGATTAAACTGCTCTAGTAGCTTAGTCCTTAAAGCACCGGTCTTGTAATCCGGAGATCGAAGGTTAAAATCCTCCCTAGCGCTTAATCAGAGGAAGGAGAATTTAACTCCCACCCTTAACTCCCAAAGCTAAGATTCTACTTAAAACTACCCTCTGACTCATGACGATCCCGCCCATATGTACAACAATAAACTTATGTACTAGTACATATATGTACAATTATACATGAATGCACTAGTACGTGGACGTACGATTGTACGTGCTTGTATTAGTATATGTATGCATGACAATATATGTATGCATTAGTACATACTATGCATAATCTTACATAAACCATTATTACCTTAATAACTTATAGTAACTCTTAACAAGACGTCCCACAGGACAATGACCAAGAAATAAGGTGAACAAAAACTTACTTAAACCAAAAGCTAATATTGAAATCACTCAATCGCCCAATTCCTTGTTCAGCTCGGCTACGGACTTCTAGCAGTATATTATAATCCTAAACGATGCACAGTAAGAGACCACCAACGATTTTAACAGGAATACACAGTCCATGTAAGGTCAAGGACAAATATCGTGGGGGTAACACAACTGAACTATTTCTGGCATCTGGCTCCTTCGTCAGGAACATAACTGGACTTTCCATTAAAATTGCTTTTTTGTACATTGACTAATGCGGTTAAGCCCTATTTCGTTACCTGGCATGCCGGGCATTTATTCCTACCATCTGGTTGTCTTTTTTTTTTTCGGGTGGACCTCATCAACATGTGAGACTGCACGCCGAGAAATCAAATAAGGGTGGACAGAATGAAGCAGGTAATAATGGTGAATGGTGTAAAGACATAATTTATATAACCACATACGTCTATATCAAGTGCATAGAGATATACTCACCATAATCCTAAGTTTCCCCCCTCACGCCTCGCGCGCGACAAACCCCCCTACCCCCCAACGTCCCTGACTCCTATTCAACTCCTGCCAAACCCCTAAAACAGGAAGGACGAGACACTGGCCCTCACACACACACGCCCACTTAGAATGCACAAAATTTTTGTATATATATAGTTAAAAAAATTACGCGGCACTACAGAGTAAACCTCCTACCTCAAGCCCCAACGTCCAAGAATCCCTGTCACAAACCACAGCAGCTCGTGTAGCTTACATAAAAGCATAACACTGAAGATGTTAAGATGAGTCCTAATAAGACTCCACAGGCAGACAGGTATGGTCCCTGCTTTAACATCAGCTTTAATTTAACTTACACATGCAAGTATCCGCGCCCCAGTGAGAATGCCCTCAACACCCGACCGGAACAGAGGAGCGGGCATCAGGCGCGCACTCGCAGCCCAAGACGCCTTGCTACGCCACACCCCCAAGGGTACTCAGCAGTGATTAATATTAAACATAAGCGAAAGCTTGATTTAGTTAAAATTAAGAGGGTCGGTAAAACTCGTGCCAGCCACCGCGGTTATACGAGAGACCCAAGTTGACATCTACGGCGTAAAGCGTGATTATAGGCCGACAAACAACTAAAGCCAAAACCCCTCAAAGCCGTTATACGCTAATCGAGGGCCATAGGACCCAAAACGAAAGTAACTTTAACACAACAGCCCTAGACCACACGACAGCTGGGACACAAACTGGGATTAGATACCCCACTATGCCCAGTCATAAACCTTGATGATAAGCTACAAATATCATCCGCCAGGGAACTACAAGCGCATCGCTCGAAACCCAACGGACTTGGCGGTGCCCCACACCCACCTAGAGGAGCCTGTTCTATAACTGACAATCCCCGTTCAACCTCACCACCCCTAGCCCCTTCAGTCTATATACCACCGTCGTAAGCTCACCCTGTGAAGGATTAACAGTAAGCAAGATGGGCACAGCCCAAAACGTCAGGTCGAGGTGTAGCACATGGAGTGGGAAGAAATGGGCTACATTTTCTGCCTACAGAACACCACGGACAACGCCATGAAACCTGCCGTTTGAAGGAGGATTTAGCAGTAAAAAGAAAACAGAGAGTTCTTTTGAAGCCGGCCCTGGGGCGCGCACACACCGCCCGTCACTCTCCACTACAATTATTTTTCACAGGAAAATAATCACCAACCCAAAACTAAATAATACAATATTGGTTATACCAGTGGAGACAAGTCGTAACACGGTAAGTGTACCGGAAGGTGCACTTGGAACAACCAGAGCGTAGCTAAGAAAGCCTAAGCACCTCACTTACACTGAGACGATACCCGTGCAAGTCGGGTCGCACTGAGCCATAGAGCTAGCCACACCCCCAGCCCAAGTGCACACGAATACATAACCACAAATAGTCCAAAAGACGCAAACTAAACCATTCTACCACCCAAGTATGTGCGACAGAAAAGGAAAATAGAGCAATAGAAATAGTACCGCAAGGGAAAGCTGAAAGAGATGTGAAACAGCCCGCCAAAGCACAAAAAAGCAGAGACTAACCCTCGTACCTTTTGCATCATGATCTAGCCAGAACAATCAGGCAAAGAGCCCTACAGTCTGACCCCCCGAAACTAAGTGAGCTACTCCAAGACAGCACATTAGAGCCAACCCGTCTCTGTGGCAAAAGAGTGGGAAGATCTTTGAGTAGAGGTGATAAACCTAACGAACTTAGTGATAGCTGGTTGCTTAGGAAATGGATATAAGTTCAGCTTACTGCCATTCTCAGATCAACATAATAAGAACCAACAAGAACCTAAGAAGACAAAAAGTTAGCTAAAGGAGGTACAGCTCCTTTAGAAAAGAACACAATCTTAACAGATGGATAAGGATCACACTAAACAAGGTTTACCGCTACAGTGGGCTTAAGAGCAGCCATCTGAACAGAAAGCGTTGAAGCTCGGGCAGAAACAAAACCAATTATCCTGATACTAACTCCAACTCCTCCAACAATACTAAGCCACTCTATGTAAACATAGAAGAAATAATGCTAGAATTAGTAACAGGGGGGCACGCCCCCCTCCCGGCACACGTGTAAGTCAGATCGGACCCCCCACTGACAAATAAAGAGCCCAATCAAAGAGGGCACCGCAGACAAAACAACAACCAAGAAGAACCTGCAACTAACAATCGTTAGCCCAACACAGGAGTGCCAACACAGGGAAAGACACAATGAAGAAAGAAGGAACTCGGCAACCACGGGCCCCGCCTGTTTACCAAAAACATGGCCTCTTGCAGCCTACAAATAAGAGGTCCAACCTGCCCAGTGACAATAAGTTTAACGGCCGCGGTATTTTAACCGTGCTAAGGTAGCGTAATCACTTGTCTTTTAAATGAAGACCCGTATGAAAGGTGTCACGAGGGCCCTCCTGTCTCCTACTTCAAGTCTGTGAAATTGATCTGCCCGTGCAGAAGCGGGCATAACAACATAAGACGAGAAGACCCTGTGGAGCTTAAGACCAATCAATCAATCGTGCCTAACAGCCAACCACCCCACAAGGAAATAAAAAGCTAGCAAGCATAACGACTCATGATTGAACCTGTCTTCGGTTGGGGCGACCATGGGGGACAAAAAAGCCTCCAAGAGGAAACAGGGGACCAGTTTAATTGATCCCTAAGAGCTAAGAGCCACCGCTCTAAGCAACAGAGAATTCTGACCAATAATGATCCAGACACTAGCCTGATCAACGAACCAAGTTACCCCAGGGATAACAGCGCAATCCTTTCTCAGAGCCCATATCGCCGAAAGGGTTTACGACCTCGATGTTGGATCAGGACATCCTGGTGGCGAAAATTCTACCAAGGGTTCGTTTGTTCAACGATTAAAGTCCTACGTGATCTGAGTTCAGACCGGAGCAATCCAGGTCGGTTTCTATCTATGCATTCCCCCTTCCTAGTACGAAAGGGCCGGAAGGAGGAGGGCCCATGCTCAAAGCACGCCCCACCCCTAACCAATGAAAACAACTAAAATACCAAAGGGAAACATAACCACAGCCCAAGACAAGGGCTAGCTGAGATGGCAGAGCCTGGTAATTGCAAAAGACCTAAGCCCTTTCCCCCAGAGGTTCAACTCCTCTTCTCAGCTCTTGAACAATGAACGAATGAGTACCACTAATTATTAACCCCCTCCTATGCATCATTCCTATCTTACTGGCAGTAGCCTTTCTAACCCTACTAGAACGAAAAGTTCTGGGTTACATACAACTACGAAAGGGGCCAAACATTGTAGGCCCCTATGGCCTACTACAGCCAGTAGCCGATGGAGTAAAACTCTTTATTAAAGAACCAGTACGACCATACGCATCTTCCCCAATTCTATTTTTAACCACACCAATACTAGCTCTCACCCTAGCCATGACACTCTGAATCCCAATACCAATCCCATACCCAATCACCGACCTGAATCTCGGAGTACTATTCATCCTAGCCCTATCCAGCCTAGCAGTCTACTCCATTCTGGGCTCAGGATGAGCCTCAAACTCAAAATATGCCCTAATCGGGGCCCTCCGTGCAGTCGCCCAAACAATCTCATACGAAGTAAGTCTAGGTCTCATCATTCTCTCAACAATCATTTTTGTAGGAGGCTTCACACTACACACATTCAACGTAACACAAGAAGCCATCTGACTCCTAGCACCCAGCTGACCACTAGCAGCCATATGATACATCTCAACACTAGCAGAAACCAACCGAGCCCCATTCGACCTCACAGAAGGAGAATCAGAACTAGTATCCGGCTTCAACGTAGAATATGCAGGGGGCCCATTCGCACTATTCTTCCTAGCAGAATACGCCAACATCCTATTAATAAACACTCTCTCCACAATCCTATTCCTAGGCGCCGCACACAACCCCCTCCTGCCAGAACTAACCACCGCCAACCTAATAACAAAAGCCGCACTACTCTCCATCCTATTCTTATGAGTACGCGCATCATATCCACGATTCCGATACGACCAACTAATACACCTAGTATGAAAAAACTTCCTGCCAATAACCCTAGCCCTCATCCTATGACATCTAGCGCTCCCACTATCAATAGCAGGAATTCCCCCACACGCATACCGGAAGTGTGCCCGAATGCAAAAGGACCACTTTGATAGAGTGGAAAACAGGGGTTCAAGTCCCCTCACTTCCTTAGAAAAAGGGGGTTCGAACCCCTCCCTAAGAGATCAAAACTCTTCGAGCTTCCAATACACCACATCCTAGTAAAGTCAGCTAAATAAGCTTTCTGGCCCATAACCCGAGAAT
>JAUCNO010047667.1:0-16770 GCA_032353835.1 Enteromius viviparus | reverse complement strand
CCTAGCTGGGCAGCCTTCCTTTTCTCTTCCACTTGCCATTTCTACACGTACAGTATTGTGACCTGCAGCACTCACTCAACACCGTAGACACCTAAATTCTTTTGCGCGAAAGGGAAACACACTGACGTCACATACGGGGCACGAGGCTACATTGCGCATGAGCACTGGCGTCAATAAAAGCTTTACACAGTTGTATGCACATTAAGACACAGGTGTTGTGTCCTGTTTTTCTTTATCCATAACATGGATTATTGGATAATACAGTATATATATATCGACGGTTCATGACATCATTAAAATGTTGTGTAAATTTTCATTGGTCTTATGCATTAAATCATTTTCTTAGAGCTGTAACCACCTTATCACTTAATATGCATTAGGCACTATGCTTGGGCATTGATAGTAGCTTGCACCTATATTTATATTTTGTAGTTATTCATAAACACATTCCTTTAAAATATTTATAATAATTTGGTTAACAGGTTTGAGTTTAACGCAGTTAGCAATTCAAATTGATAAAACAGAATTAAACTAGTTACCTGTTTTTGCTGGCTGTTAAATTTTTTTACATTTTACTTTATCTGAATTGAGCATTTATCAGTCTCTGCATCTCAGCAGGTGTTGATTCTGTAAATATCCTGGAGTGCTTTCTTTCTCTGAAATCTTTAATGTCTCCAGTAGGAAGTGTGACTGTTTTTTGCCTTTAGCAGGTGTGTGTGTGTGAATCTCACTGAAGTGTCTCTATATGGAGAAGGAGTCATTTTTAGTGCTGACGTTCTATTGATATGTATGGAAATGCCTTCTCTGATTTGTCATTCAAACTCTTTGCTCGTTTCCTCTGTTTTGTCTAATAAGGTAATAATGAACCTGATTGGAAAGCGGTAGGGTTTGCTCTCTCTTAATGGGCTGACAGGAGCCTGTTTATTCAGTCTGTTTGAGGGAACAGAAGAGAAATCTGTGTTTAGTTCTGAGCGGATGAAATAGTGTGTCCAGCAGTAGAAAATGATAGGGAGATGTCCGATGCTGATGATTCTGAACTACATGTTAAAACTCATCACCTCTGGTAGGTTTATACATTTAGTCAATTAGGGAAAAAAAATCTATAATTCAATACTAAACATTTGCATACATATGCAAAAGTTTAATGTTGCAGTAGTCTTACATCTTACTGTGGATTTATTATTATATGTATTGAAGCTTTTAATTTTGTCTTTATTTATTTATTTTTTACTAATCTTGTCTGCTCCCACTTCTTTGTCTTTTGATCTGTTGTTTATTTGTTGCACAAACCGATGCAGACAGTGTGAATGTAAGATTGGTAAATGGTCAGTCGCTGTGCTGGTGGAGTGGAGGTTCTTTACAGAGGACAGTGGGGAACGGTGTGTGATGATTTCTGGGATATGTCTGATGCTTCAGTGGTGTGTAGAGAACTGGACTGTGGAGAACCTGTAGATGCTCTCAGTGATGCTCATTTTGGACCAGGATCAAGACCAGTCTGGATGAGTTCTGTTACATGTACTGGGTCAGAGTCAACACTGAAGAACTGTGGGTCAGTAGGATGGGATAAAATCATATGTGATCACACTGAAGATGCTGGAGTCATCTGCTCAGGTAAAGTGGACCATACCACATACAGTACATCCCTGAAAGGTAAATTTAAAATGTTTTTATAATTGTGCAATGCAATTATTTAAACATAACTTACCACTCATCACTTATGCTTACTAAAGCTAAAAATAAAAATGTTGATGAGTTGAGAGTAAGAATGTGTTGATATTTCACAAGTTTACACTTCTCTCTTTAAATGAGAGGCGGTCATCGAAGAAAACTCCCAAGATTTCTTGCAGAAGTTGATGGGGTAATGGATAGTGTATCCAGATGGATGGTGAAATCATGGTGTAGTGTTGGGGATGCAGGGAAAACGAGGAGTATTTTGGATGCAAATCGTTGACAGCACTAATAAATATAGATTACACAAAAAAAATCTGGAGAACACAAAATCAGATGTTTAGCAGAATGTTCACGCTGCTCTTTTAAATACAATGGAAGTGAATGGAGGCTGATGTTGTTAAGTTCCAAAAATGACCACAGAATCGCTATGATTTTGTTTTTGATGGAAGTAAGAAAGTAATACAAGTCTGTAAAGAACTGTGAAAGAATGTGAGTGAAAAAAATGACTAAATTTGCATTGAGAGTGAATTGTGATAGTTGTCGGACAATGTAGTAGAACCAAATTGGGTTAAACTGCCATAAAAGTATTCATAACTGCATTTGTGGACTAGCATAAAGAATCTCATGTGCTTTACATTATATACATAGCAAACCACCATGAATTCAAGAGTAAATAAACATAAGCCAGGCTCTGTATTAAAATATGGATGTGTTGGGAGTTAGTTATTGTGATTGGTTTGGCTGCAGTGCTAACCGATACTGTTCCAGCGTTCCTTGTTGATTTCAGTGTATAATTTGCATAATAAATCCTTTTGGTGCATATGGTAAGCTGTTCCTCAATGTAGTCACCATCGGGTGCAAATCAGCATGATGCACCGAGGGCAGATTGCAGTAATGTAAATCCAATTACACTTCCCCCTTGAAATAACAGTGTTTGCAGAATACTCAACATCTCGTAGTGCTCAACATACTAACGGGGTTGACAGATAAAAGATTTGTTTAATAACAGATGGATTCACTCTGGACTTTTGGAATTGGATGCCAAGATATACTCCATCTGGAACAAATTGCTGTGATATGGACCACACCGAACCACAAAGAGAAGGATGATACAGTGCATACTTGGATCTACACTAAGAACTGCCTGTTGATGTTTTGATCTGTGAATTGCATGTCATAAGTCGGTACAGGACCATTGCAAAATGTTTACACTCTAACATAGTAAACTGACATGTTATTTCACTTTCACTACACAGTTTGTGAACATTAGCTCTTAAACCGGTAACACTTTATTGTGATAGTCCACTTTAGACATTCTACTATAAGTAAGTAACTAGCAGTCATTAGAGTATTACTAGATATTAGAGTAGACTATCTGCTTATATCTCTAACACTTTATTTAGATGGGTCCACAACATACTGACTATGAGAAACTTTGCAAGTATATGTCAACGTATTCTACTAACCCTAAACCTACCCTAACAGTCTACTCTGAGAGTTAGTAGACAGAGAAGTTGCAAATGAATAAGAATTAGTTGACATGTGTTTATAAAGTTACTTATAGTAAGTATAGTAGACTGTCTAAAGTGGACTATTGAAATAAAGTTTAACCTTTAAACCTAGTCATTATGTAAAATTTTAATATAGAGCACTATATCCCATTATATAGTCCATTGCCAGCATGTGACCAGCATAAACCAGCAAAGAACCAGCTTAAACCAGCATCCCAGCTTAAAAACCTACCTAACCAGCATATGCCGTTTAGTTTTTTTAGCAGGGTTTTTATAGGCCGTTGTGTCATTTAAGAAAAGTATCTGATAAAGTGCCTGACAGTTGAGCAATATGATAACATCCAGCCCAGTCTCACAGCATTTTGTACATATTTTATGAGGTATCTAATTTGTACGACCTCACTTATACGTTTTTTGCTAAATCATACATACTTTCTGAGTTATAAATTCGTATCAATTTGTACGAATGACCTACACCCAACCCCGCCCCTAAACGTAAACGGGTGTCACTGGGCTTTAAAAAAAATCATACAAAATCATACGAGTGTTTTTGTATTTCTACGAATTAGCATAAAATATTTTACCTCGTACAAATACATACGACTTGGTCGCGAGACTGTGTTGTAACATCAAGCTCTACTGTATTGAAGCGACAAGATTTGCACCAATATATATTACAATACATAGTGTAGAAAAATGTTATGTGAAAATTCACAAGGATTTAAAAAAATGACAAATAAAATTATATAAAGCACATTAGGCCAAATGTGCAGTGTCATGTTGTAAAGAAACACCATGCAAAAACACATTATATGTATGCGGATGATGTCACCTTTTCGCAAATTTGCGTTTTAGTAGTTTACACAAAGGTAAACTAATTGTATCATTTTCAAAAGCTTGCACTTTTGAACCAGTTTTTAAAGTTAGCATTATCAGGCATGTAGATGAATGGCCAAAATGCATAAAAACATGTATTCACTCCTAAAAGATATTAGAATAAAGAGGTTTAGGAGGATGTTAGGACAAACATAACTGAATCAGTAGCTCTTGAAAAAACACATTTAAAGAAAGAGAGAGTAAATGTAACTCAAATTGTCATTTTAGCTTAGCTATATGCTAACGTCAAACTTTAGAAATCAAGTGACAACGAATGCTACTGGTTCCTAAAAACAAGGTATAATATATCAGAATATAGAGGTTTGGAGTAAATTAGTAAATGTCCAAAAGGAAACATTCACTTTATCATTTTTAGAACTCACACAGTACCAAAACTAAAAGTAAAAATAACTTAATTAATTCAAATTGTTATCATTAGCATCATGCTAATAAAATCTGTTATACAATTATACAGAATGCGAAAAAACACAGGTCCGTGAAATTAAAAATGTCTAGAGGCTCGTTTTTTGTTAAATGAACTTCTCACTTGAGAGTCGTGTTTTTAGAACGGCGTTTATATGCGCAAAACACGTCTATCTAACGTACACCGAGAGCGACAGAAAAGCAGTGTGGTTGAATGTAAAAAAAACCTGTGTTTCGTATGAACTCCCCTCTTTTTCCCAGCTACACTGTGTACCCCGAGTCATATCATTTGTCTTGTCTTACTAGTTTTTTTATGCCTACTGAAGTCTTATTCCTCAACCAGAACATGATCTGAGTTTCCGTGACTAGCTCAGTCTGTTTCCTAACCTTCCTGCGGGCTGAATCCTCCCTTCAGCATTCAGCTTTTCCAAACTGTCACATCACAATGATAGATTCTCAACATTATAACAGCGCGCAGCTGCCACTCGGCCCCGCACGTGTGGTCGGTTCGGTTGAGGCTGCCGGTCGGACATCCCCGAACGCGCCCGGTCTCCTGGGCTCCAGGAAGAATGGGGCAGAGGCGTCAACTAATTCATCAATGTGCCGTGTGGGAAGCAAACAATCGCGAAAAAGCTTAGGAACAGGAAATGGCACAAACAAGAGTAAAGAGCTCTCCTCGGCCCACTGGAATTCCCCCAGGTTACAGCAGTGGGAGGCTTGAGTACAGTTTTGGGAACCTTTACGTTCGATACGAGTCTGGCTCACACTCCGTCATGCTGTAAGTGAAGCTAGTGGACGTACAGCCGCCTGTTTGAATCCGTCGGCTCGGCCATATTTCTATGAAGACTTTTCTATAGGTTCTTTGCCACATTGTAATTGAGGGTTTCCATGACGACCGTCCTCTATGTCCAGCATTGTTCCCGGGTACAGATTGAAATGGTATCCTATGGGAACTGTTTTCTAGTTTGTACCGATGCACAGTCACAGCTCTGAAATAGTCAAGGCTTGGGATCAAACACAGACGTATGCTAGCAAGGGCCTACTAAACAATTATTTTGCAGATGGTCGCAAAAGGTTTGCGTGTGTGTTTTGCTGTAACCAATTTATTTGTTGTTCTTCTACATTTATCTCTATGCCATACCATTTCTAATAGGTTAAAACAGTATTATATAATGTAATGATTGTTAATGACTTTTTAAAGAGTTATTATGTTAATAATGAAACTTTATAAATATTACACAAGTAGTATATATAGTGCTGTATCTTAACTCTTATATATAAATATTTAAAATGTAACCTATTAATGTATTAATAAAAAATGAAACTAAACGTAATGAATGAATAATATAATATAGTACATCATTTATAATAACAGTAGTGGTGAGGTTGATTGAAAGTGAAACTTATCAGCACATAGAGGTATATTAGCATTAGCTAACAATGAGATGTTGACAGTTTTTCTGTGGTTGGCTGATCGATGACATTTAGCTAGTCAACAACAGCATCCTCTTTATATGTATACATATACATTTCCTATGTTTTAATATGTAATTGCAGACTTTTTGCACACTTTGTTTGGAAACCGTATTAATGTACAATGTGCTGTCTGTGTTTGTTTTCCTGGCTCAGCAGGCCTCAGCTCACCGCCTGCCAACATCACCACATCAGCCGTCCCCAGCATTGTCACTCCTATCGTCAACGGCTTTACCAGCATCCCTCACCAGCCGAACGGACACCCAGCGGTCGAGGCCTTGTACACCAATGGACTGCCCCCATACTCCACCCAAAGCCCCACAGCTGCAGACACCCTACAACAGGCCTTTACCGGGGTGCAGCAATATACAGGTTTACTACCTCCATGAGCCTTCTCTTTCTCTCTCTCCGTCTATATCTCTCTCTTCATATATATATCCGAAACCACATGAAACTATTTTATTTTTGTGCTGCTTACTTTAAATGGATGGTTGTTTTTGACCGACCATGCGTCAGTTTGTCTTTTTCCCCCATTCTTTCGCGTAGCCTTGTTCAACGCTGTATCACATAAATCCAGGCTGTGTTCTCACAAATTTCTCTTTGCACGTACAGCCATCTACCCAGCGACCACACTGACCCCTATTGGCCAAAGCTTGCCACAGCCACCGCAAGTCATTCAACAGCAGCAGCAGAGAGAAGGTGAGGGTGAGAGATTTTTCATTTGTTTTGGCATAAGGATCAATACTACATGCATGATGATGAGCGAATAGCTCATTATACTGAAATAATTGCAAACTGCATCTTCCATTAAAGGAATGGATAATGCATACAATGAAAATTTGATAAAATGTACTCCCTCTCAGGCATATCCAAGATGTACATGAGTTTCTGTTTGATGATTGGAACAGATTTGGAGAAACTGAGCATTACATCACTGTCTTACCAACTGGATCCTCTGCAGTGAATGGGTGCCGTCAAAATAAAAGTCCAAACGTCTGTATCACATAATCCACAAGTAATCCACTCAACTCCAGATGTTACTTTATGGAGTAGAGTCCTGTGGTTTACTTGTGGATTATTGTGTTGTTTTTATCAGTCAACGGTTTTCTGGCGGCACCCATTCACTGCAGCGAATCCATTCAAACCTGTTCTGAAACAAATTCATCTTGGATTACCTGAGAGTGAGTACATTTTCACTGAGAGAATTATTCCTTTATAGTGAGCGTGAAATTAAAAAAGTCAGCCCACAAAAAATCAGTTTACCTTCATAATTTTTAAATACGAAATCTCATATTGAAATATTTCTGATTTCTCTGTTACTTATTTCGAGTAGAGACTCTACAGTGAGTAACAACGTTTTTCCGTTGCAGGACCAGAGGGCTGCAACCTCTTTATCTACCATCTACCACAGGAATTTGGCGACAATGAACTCATGCAGATGTTTCTCCCATTCGGTACAGTCATCTCCTCCAAGGTCTTCATGGACAGAGCCACCAACCAGAGCAAATGTTTTGGTGAGACAGAAAAAATGGCTAATCTAAGCTAAACTTAAAGTTCACCCCAAAATGAAAATTACACATATGTGCTACATTATCTGCTGGGACGGTTTCCATTTACCATAATCACATGAAGTGAGAGAAAGGTTTATTTATTTTGAATTATGAATATTTTTCATAGAAAAGTGCATAGATTCACTATAGGAGGCCTTTATTGGTGCACGCCCTGAAGCCGTGTGAGACACATTTTATTATGAATGCGCTCCCAGTATTTGACGTCTTTTGGACTGCTGAACAAAAAGACCTGCCTACTGCAATGATAAAGCTTGGAATAGCCAGGACAACTTTTAAATTTGTCATATAGATAAAGTCATATACACCTAGGATGCCTCAAGGGCTTTTCATTTTTGGGTGAACTAACCCTTTACAATATCAGTAAAAAGTCAACCCAAAAGCTGTAAAAATATTTGATTACAGCATGCTAAATGTGAATAACTCCAGTACAAGTATTGCATAAGTGAGTTAAATAATGTTTCCGCACACAGCCTGTCCTAAAACAACCAGTAATCGGTCTCTGTCCGTTTCACAGTGTAAACTCCATTCTGTATTCTATGTCAAGCCACAAACCAAAGCTCTGCCTTTAAAAAACCCCTGAGCCAGAAAAAAAGTCCTAAGTGAAGCAAAAAGGCCCATTATGGATCAACATCTGTTCCCGCTCCAGGGGGAGACATTTCCCAAGCCACAATTAATAGCACCTCCTGTCTCCTGGGGGAGGTTAATAAGATATAAATTTGTGAAGTAGGACCTATTTGCGGTATTGACTTATACACTATGCATTTACTGCATAATGTCAGGTCTGGGTAGCAGGCGCTCGGTAGAGTAATTAATCTGTGGTGGGGGCCGCGGCCCGAGATGGACCGATGGGACTTGGCTGAGAGCGCTGACATACATAGATTCCCTATTAAGCAGCCTTGTGGCATTATCCCCCACATCACCTCCATGTGGACCTTCTCATCTTGTAGATACAAGCTTCGAAATGGGGGCAGTTCCAGGCACGCTAAGGCGCCTAGGCCACTCTTCTCTCTGGTGGCTGATGGCCGTCGAAAACACCCCGCTGTTTTTCGCGGTTCACTGCCGGTTTCCGATGATGCTCGGAATGGCAGGGAAAGTGCATCCTCACTTAATTTTGCCTTCAATGGTTTGTAAACCCGAACGGGAATGCTGGGGATGTCACGGACGAATGTGGTTTGCATGCTGTGGGTGGCCCCGTTTCAGAAGTCCTGTGGGGCGATTTGTCCCTGTTCTATACCACCAGTGGCTTATATATGCTCAAAAGTAGCCCACGCAGATGCATATATTGTGATTTTTCAGAGTTCGGAGTAATACGTTTTTGGCTTGTTGGAAACTTTGCTGCTTTAATATGATGCCGTGTGATCAATTTTAGCACCCGAGCGACTTTCACGTCTTTTCTCTTGTAGGTTTCGTAAGTTTCGACAACCCGGCAAGTGCACAGGCTGCTATCCAGGCCATGAATGGCTTTCAGATCGGCATGAAGAGGTTGAAAGTGCAGTTAAAACGGCCGAAGGATGCGAGCCGCCCGTACTGACAGGGCCCAACCCAAACAGGGCTCTCAGCAACAGCACAGGTAGCCCTTTCGGACGCCAGACGCAAAATTTTTAACAGGAATACATTATTGGTATTATTTAGAATGTCGTTTTCTTTACAGGATTTGAAGAGTGAAATCTCAAAAGGAATTTAACTTTTTCTTTCAAAACAAACAAGAACAACATGAATGGATTTTTTTGAAGACATATCAGCATTTATTTTACGAAGATGTTCGGTATAGAGGAGGCGGTATTGAAGGTGAACCGGCACCCGTGGACAAACCACACTCGGCACAGCGCACGAAAGACAAGTGGAAGATCTCTCTAAAGACAGAGAACTCAACATGTCCTGTCTCTCGCTGAGCTTCGCACCGTCAGTCAAGCAACAAACAAAAAGAAAAAAAACGAGCGAGAACAACTTCGATTTCTATATACATATTATACACACATATGCTATTTAAAGGAAGAGGCGCTTGTGGCTTTTATTACACTGGACAAATGAGGGTTAAACTTGAAGACCAAGGAAAAATGCAGTGGAAAAAAAAGAAGCTCTTCTTGTCCCGCTAGTGGACTTTCTTTCTCTTTTCCTCGTACCTTTTCTTCTATCACCGTCTTTCAGCAAACGCAGGACATTCTGTGGTCACAGAGGTTTCCATGCCCTCAGTGAAACTGATAAATCTTTCACCCCAAAGGGACCAAAGGACCAAACATTTTTATTCCTCAACAGAAATATATGGTATTAATAACAATACTAATACTACAAACTACTACTAACGACGTAAGTTTAAAAAAAAAAAAAAAAAAGCATAAATATTCGCTTCAGGTCGGAAGAGGAAAGGGATTTTGATTTCTTTTCCTTTTACATTTATAGTTACTGGGTTTCAGAATATTTAAACAAAATAGAAAAAAAAAATGAAGAAAAAAAGTATTTTAAAAGCTATACTATTTTAGTGGAGTAGAATATGTGGATTGGAGATTGTTAGGAGCATGTTCAGCCATTTTCATCCATGAAGACCAAAAAAAAAAAAAAAAAAAAGGGAGGGGGAACTGTCCATCATCCATCCATGTCAGGAATAGGCCCATATTCCAGAGAACAAATGCTGAGTATAACTATATATGCATGTGCGAAGTGTTGCTGGTTTAGCAAAACCTTGGGTAGATATTCAGTGCACACAAACAAACATATTTATCCGATGAAAGCTTTACTTATCGAGCAGAATAAGTACCTGTGGCTTCAACGCAAACTTTCTGCAAACAGTTAATGCTTGACAGGGATGGGAAATTTTAGTTATTGGGTTTTTTTTTTTTGTTCACCACTTTGATTTTTCAATTGAAGTGGTTCTAGTTTGATTTCATCAGGTCAACGAGACTGTGCTTCTTAAAATAACACTCAACTTTACTATTACGGCTTCATATCATCTATTTTGCGCATCTTTCAAGAACATACTCATCAAACAGTTGGTGCCAAATGCTGAATATCAACTGATAAAGCACATTAATAAGTAAACCAAGCAGTTACAAAGAGCCTTAAACCCTTACACAGCCCACAAAATGAGGTTCGTAACAGACCTACTGAAGGGACAAACTTGTTATTGCTTACAACTTCTGAAGCACATCAGAATCTTACAGGGACCATCTTGCAGCATCAAAATAATAATGAAATTTTGCCTCGGAAACCTGCACAATCAATTCCACATTGACGTTTGGAGAGTCCATTTAGCTAATAAATGAGTTTAAGATATAGAGAACGCCACGGCACGACTCATTGGATCCGCGAATAACCCATATTTCTAAGAATACGCTTCTCAGGCTGGTATGGATTAGCTTGACGCTAACTGTCTGCAAAGGTCTAATGAGCAGCCTGTAAAGAGCTCGCGAACAGCTTGCAAATAGCAGCCATGGGGGGGTTACAGTTGGAGCAAACTGATCCATCAATAAAAAAGCCACCGAGTCTGACATTATGGTGTGCTTAACCGCAGCTGTTGCTTTGCTCTTAGACAAGTCACAAATATACACAATTCTAAAGCACTCGGCAAGAATCTTAAAGACCCCGTGAAATCGAAATCGCATTAGTTCGTGTGTTAGCTCTGAGGCTAATGCTAGCTGACAAAACTTACACGCCAAATTTAAACAGTTTTCTGGTAAAGCAGATGTAAAAATGTAATTTTTGTTTAATAAAAATCTAAAAGATAAAGTTTCAATTGACAAAATTGTGTTTTACCAGAAATTCGCGTTTCATTTTTGCGTCTCTAATTTCTCGCTTGGAAAAATGGACCAAAAATACTGATTTATCAGCGCTACTAATTTTTGTCCAATCAGATGCTACGCTAATACTACTGTACTGTACCTGCAAGTAACAACTCGGCAAGATGTTTTGTTAGTCCTTTTTTACTTGTTTTCCAGTAAACAAATATTATAAATATCTAATAAAAAATACATAGAGATCTAGACCTGTTTTCATAAAATGTATCTTCAACGTGTATTTTGTCTCATCAGAGATTTATTTTTAGATATTGTAAATGAATTAGATGCAGTACTTTCTAAGAGTAGAGTTTTTTTGCAGTGTAACAAGTAGCACATTATGTATGTAATGTAAACTAAAAGCTATTGGCTATTTTAAATATGACGACTTCCTGTTTCAAAAGGAAATAAACGCGATATCAACGCGATACTCATCAAAGGATTTCACAGGGTCTTTAACTATTAAATGGGCACTATTCGTGAAGCGAGTTGTTTTCCTATGCATTTAAAGTTTTTGTTTGCCGTTTTTGTACATTTTGACATTCTATCCACGATGCCGTTACGCTACTCTCACCGTTTGCCAACTCGCCAATTCCGCACTGCCTTCATAGATATGCCTAAACTGCAGATAATACAGTGACACAGAAATACAGGAAGTTCGGGTTCCTCCAAGAATTCAGAAATAAACAGAAATAGATGCACAAACAGAGCTCTAGAATCTAGGTAGGACAGAAAAGCACATGTTTTGACCTCGTTTGATTTCCACTGTGGATATTTGACCTGTTTGTCTTACCTAAAAATATATCTGTATGTTAAATGTTTAATCTCGCAGACGTCAGAAATAAGTTTCGCCGGGAAACATTAACGTCGCCTGTATATCACAGCCGTTTTTTTAGCCTCAGGTCGCGGCGAAATGGATCGCGTTCGATTCACAGGTTATAATGGCCTTTTTCTGCTGAACTCTCTCCATTTCATCTTCCCTCTCCTGTCCTGTGGTGGCATATCAGAACGTGGTGATATACAGACACGCAGCCCTCGGGCATTGGCGCTCTAATAACCTCATGTTGCAGGGGCCTTCCTCACAGAATCTCTCCATGCCAGATGTGAATTATTAAAATCAAATTAAATTTGGCCTGCATGTAAAAGCAAGTGTAATACAAATTAAAAATGGCAACTAGTGCCTGAAGTTTAATAAGTTTGAAGGATGATATCATTACAGCTTGAAAGAAAAAAAATGAGATTGGAAAGGCATATAAAATGAAACTTGATGTGCTGAAAGGTGAACCGACGGCGTTAATACAAATTGCGTTTGCACCAGAAACCAGGGGGCGAGGGGTAAGTTGGAGGGGGGGGGTGTTTTGCACTACAGGTATTTCTGAAGAAACCAGACCACCAGCATTTCATACTTGCTTTCTTCTCATTCAAACCACATTCACGTTTCGTTCCTCAGATCTTCATGCCGAACTTTGATCTGTGAGCATGCTCAAGGGGGAAAAGGGTGGGAAAGCTTCGGGGGGTTAAAGTGTTATAAAGGTACTACTCATATTAACAATATGATTCTTTAACTATGGTTTGTATGCTAAGGAAAGTAGCTTATTATAGATATGAAATCTGTATATTAGGGAACAGCAGCACATTTCTCAGATTCTATGGGGAAAGTAGTTGGTGGGAGGGTGGGTTTCGGGGTGGGGCGGGTTTTTTTGCTTTATAAAGATCATGTTAAAGTTCTGGTTTTCTCAGCACAAAGCGTAAGGAAATATATATCAAGAGTATTGATTTTGCTGTGTGAAATGTGCAGTGGGAGAGCCAGGCACTCCCTGCGCTGTTCTTAAAGCCTGGATGAGACAATGCTGTTTACAGTTGTTTTTGGTTTTCTTGTTAATGTTTGTTGTTTTCTTTTGATATTTTCCGAGAAAAGAGGACGAGAGGTGCACCATCTATCTCTGCGATGTGATTGGTGCGGCATGACCAACTAAAATTGGACAATTTTTCTGTTTATTTATTTTCCTTTTCCTTCTTTTTTTGAGACAGAGAAGATATGTCCAAGATAAATGCCTGAGAAACCAAACATCCTGTTGACATTTCTCAAATACTTGCTGCTTACATTGTTTTACGGTTATGCCTACTCATCTAATGATTTGCAGATTAATTTATGAACATGTTTATTTATTTAATTATTTATTTATTTATTCCTGACAACAATCTGTTTATGGATCGCCTATTTATTGGTTATGTTTAGAAAAATGTATGCATCGAAAAGAAACGCTTAATGGGCTTCTCTCTTTCTCTCTCTTTTTTTCAATTTTACAATAAAATTTTAAATTTAAATATGAGGTCTGTTTGTCTTTGGTTCTTATCTAACTCTAAGCCTAAAACATGCAGTGCTGTGTAAAGGTAAGCACGAAGAACTCTTTTTTTTTTTTTTTTTTTACATGATACTAATATGTTTTTGGTGATCGTTAATAGATCTTAATCTGGTAAAACGACATACTGAATTTTAACCTGGTTGAAAACGAGGCTGTAAGGGATAGAAGATAGACATCTAGATTGGTATTAAAGTCTAAAATTTCTTAATTTTCACAACTTACAACTTTCAAGACTGTTTCATGGTGTTGTCGTATTTTGTATTTACCTGGACAGTCCGCTTTCCAACCTAGGCTCGTTGAAAATATGTGCCTTTTCATACATTTCTGCAAAGCTAAAAAAAGATTTACCTATACAGTACAAACCAATTGCTGCAGTTTCCAGTTGAAATGAACACTAGAGGCAGTAAAACTCCCACAACTTTTATTCCTTTTTACACAACAGTATGACATACCAACACAGTCTCACAAGCAATTCATACATATTCGTATGAGGTGCCAAATTTGTGCCAATTCGTACTAATTTGTTCGACCTCACTCGTACGATTGCGTACAATTTGTCTAAAACCACATGATGGGTACCCAGATAGCACACGTACGTCTGCAAGATGTCTCTTAAAGATCTCTTGATCTGGAAAGCATCTGCTGACTACAAACGTCTGGCAGACGTCTTACAGATGTCAGTTTTGCATACATTCTAATTCATAAACATCTATAAGACATCTAATAGACGTCTATTTGACATCTAAAAGGAGACGTCCTATAGACGTATTGCAGGTGAGCAAACAACCTAAATAATACGTCTTGCAGATGTAAATGTAGACGTCAAATAGATGTCTCCTAGATGTACATGTGCTATCTTGGTAGGTTTAGCGGCGGGGTTGTGTTTAGGTCATTCGTACAAATTCGTACGAATTAGCCATCTCGTAAAATATGTACAAATTGCCATGAGATCAGGTTGGATTTACAGGTGCATTTATGATATATAAAGGCTAATTTTCACACAATTAGTTGCATAATCTTATTTTATGCCATTTTTAACATCCTGTACGATTTGAAAACTTATACTTTTAAACGTTTTCCTCACATATACAGCTTCATATGTATGACTTTTCTAATTCACTGACACAAAACATACCTCAAGTAGCATTATAAAACAGTTCAATGCCAAGCTAACGCAAACGTGCCACGGTTACACATTGAACGTGTGTTTTAACGCCACTCTCTGGACATTTCACTTTGAAACTGCAGCGAAATGTGCAGTAAGGTACATAATTACGGGGTTGCAGAAATGTATGTAGAGGTACGTTTTTCTAATGTGCCTGGGTTGCCTCTTTCTCTTATATGTACCATTGCATTCATCTAATCAATCGCCTCACACTAAAATGTTCTTATTCTCAGTGGTTCTTTCTCATGTAGTGCTGCTAAGATTCATTCTAGTAAATGAAGTTGACTCTAAACAGCCCTCTCTCTTATTAGTTATGTGTAGGTGATGCATTTTCATGAACTGGTTCATTCACAGGTTCTTCTTTTTTATGCATAGTGTTAAGTGAATCTTTTTCTAAAGAATCAGTTCAATCAAATGTTATTTTTTTTGTGAATTTGTTCATTCAGAATGGTTCTTCCTGTTCGTGTACATTGGTGGAAAGTGAATCTTCTTCTATAGAATCCATTCAATCATTTTTGTTAACTGGTTCATCCAAAATGGTTCTTACAATGCTATCTCACAACTAATTTGTACATATTTTATGAAGTGGATAACTTGTAGGGATTCGTACAACCTCCCTCCTATGATTTTGTATGATTTGTCTAGTAATGAGTATTATATAATGGGTATATAAATATTATAAAATGTGCAACACGTAAAATACATACAATTTAGCAAAAATAGTATGAATTTAGTTGAGGTTTGTATGAATTAATCACTTCATAAAAAATATACGAAATATACATTGTCGTGAGATTTGTCTGCCTCTTCCCGTATATGTATAGTGTTGGAAAGTGAATCTTCTTCTATGAATCAGTTCAATCAGACGTTCATTTTCATGAATTGATTCATTCAGAATGGTTCTTCCTGTTCATAATGGAAAGTGATTCTTCTTCAAACGAATCAGTTTAATCAATGTTCATTTTCTTAAATTGAATTGTTCTTTCATATTGATGAAAAGTAAGTCTTCCAGTGAATCGATTCAATTAGTTAATGAAGAATGGTTCTTTCTATTCACATAGAGTTGGAAAGTGAATTTTCTTTTAGTGAATCAGTTCAATCAGATGACATTGAAATTACAGTTGTTTTGTCCTTTACAGGTAAAATATCATACGCAGCCTTGCACCTTCAATTTAAGTGGCTTGCATAAAATTTATGTCACAACCAAAATTATGGTTACAGCTTATATTTCACAAAACAAAATAAAATGTAGGCCAAGAACTAAATATACTGTGAAACCATAGACATGAAGTAGTGAATATACAGTTTGTCTGGCAGCTGAAATATGGGAAGAGAATAAACGAGGATGTGGTTGAAACATTACAGTAATGAACTGAGGGAGAGAGAGAGAAAAGAAAGGGGAGAGCCCAAAAAAGTGGAGGCAGTGGCTCATGAAATAAATTGGCCCAATTACAATAAAGTGTGGCTCGTGGTCAGTGTGCGGGCCGAGCAGTTCATCTTTATTACAATCTGTTAATGAAAATCAATCCTCCTCCTGATAGACTCTTATCTCCACGGCCTCTGAGCGCCTCACACGCAGGAAGATAATAAATTAGGGTAATATTGCCTTTGATGAGGGAGTGAATTGCAAATTATCATAACTTTCCAAGATTTATGATACAGATGCCTAATTTTCCAGCTCGGTTTTTCCAGGCTTGGAGGTGTAGAGGGGCCATTTGTTAAAAAGTTCTGTAGCACAGACTTATTAACAAATACACAACACGAAACCTAAATGCAGCACATCATGTATGCAAGACACAGGCTTGTAGATCTGAGAGTGCAGGGCCAGCCCTAGTTAAAGGAGAAGTTCACTTTCAAAAAAACTTTTGCTGATAATTTACTCACCACCATGTCATCCAAATTGTCCATGTCTTTCTTTCTTCAGTCGAAAAGAAATTAATGTTT
>JAUCNO010047496.1:0-16806 GCA_032353835.1 Enteromius viviparus | reverse complement strand
CAGCCTACGAGACGTCGTGGCAGAGAGAGAGAGACTCGACTGTAAACAGCATAACAAACATTGCAATAGTTAAAAAACAAAACAAAACTGCCTTTCATTACACCAGAGAAAAACTTGAGGCAGTCTCCATGCTACAATAATGATAGAAGCAATACACCAGAGAAAAACTTGAGGCAGTCTCCATGCTACAATAATGATAGAAGCAAAGTCTTGTGACCAGCGGCATTGACAAGATGCCTGACAGACTGGTCGGTCAAGGTGATATATATATATATGTTTACTTTATAGGATTGTGTTTTTCACATTATTCACATATTCAGTGCTATATTTAAAAAAAACTATAATGTTATGATTATTTATTGTTGGCAGGCTGATGGTTTCTGTATGCTGCAGCATAATAAAATAAATATTTTTATGTCTATGTGTACAGAAATCATTTGAGCCCATTGTTAATAAGTAGGTTTAGCTGTAGTTTTTATTTTATTATTGTTATTATTATTTTCATAATTATATAAATAATAATAAATAAATAAATAAATAATAATATATAAAATGGCTGAAGATAATTTTATGTAGCCTACAATGAGTAGCTCTTTCAAACGACTTCTGTTCATTGGATCAGCACAAATAGAGTGACATTGTCATGTAACAGTGTTAACTGAAATAATTCAGTGCAGGATGTAATTGTAGTTTAATTATATAATTCAGAGTAAAGAGTGAAAAACATGGAGAGTGAGTATCAAGTAACGTTATATTTACATTTATTTTTTTATACCCACATAAACATGCAATAACCACATACAAATCAATTAAATAAATTAAAAGGGGATCACAAACATATATAGGCTATATTAAATGTATTGAGACTGACGTCATGCGCGCGCACGCTGACTAGAGGAATTTCGAGGCTGCGTACAGGCTTCTGCTGAAGGTGATGTTCTGCGTCACAAACTAACAGGCAAGAACAGCTTTTCCTTTTACCTTCGATGTATGTTTGGATCGGGGTTGTTATGGTCGTGTATGCTGCATTTTATAGGTATTTTTGTACTAAATAGTCTAGCTACACCCTCGAAGTTTTGCTAGAAAGAATTGCCATGTCATTCATCAGCACAAGAAACACAATCAACAGACTGCATAAATTCAGGCCAAATAATGCATTTTAATCATTCTAAATAAGGCAAGACACTACAGGCATTATGCATTATACGGGTTATGCATTGGTGATGAATATATGAAATTCTGTTTTTAATAAAGTATTAAGTATTATTGTTTTAGACTAATAGATTAAATTTTATAACAGTTTATTTATTTATTTATTTTATTTTATTTTTGCTGGTTAAATAGTGTTTATTATTTTTTTTCTTTTTTTATTCAGTTTGTGAAAAGCAAACAATAACAAATGCCATCATTTACCATAACAACACAATAACTGTCCAGGGTCTCAGTCTTTCAGTCCAAAGGAAAGCCATCTTTCTTACTGCTTTTAAGTTCTTTGATGACTCAATTGAATCAAAATACATTTTCAACTCAAGTTTAAATCTTAAAAAAATTTACATTTATGAATATGATATTTAGCAAACAGGAAAATAAGGTTTATGACATAAGTATCACCATTTTTTCCACATTCGTGAAAACCAAAAAGTACATTTCTGTAAGTAAACTCAAAATTAGGATTCAAGTCAAGAATGTCACACCAAAATGATGTTGTAAAAGAGCAATTCCAGGGGAAATATAGGTTTATCTATTTGAATCTGTAGATTCAGTTTCACTTAATGACAAAGCAGTGAAATAAGCATAGCTAGACGCCTCATTGGTCAGTTTGAGCCGTTGCTGCGATACGTCAACGCGCCCGCCATCTTTCTTCGGGCAGGACTGCTTTATAAACAAATGACACACCACACCCTGACAAATATTTTATCATCTTTTCAAAGATAAAGCAATCAAACCATATGAAAGCACAATGGAACTGAATAAAAGTGAAATGGATCCAGATTTCAGAGAGAGCGATCTGGAGAGAAAAGAAACAGGACTGGAGGGAAAGGCTGAAGAAATTAAACGTTGGAGCAATGAGTTAGAGCATCCTAAGAGTAAGAATTATGTTATTTGTGCACATTTTCATTGATGCATGTGATGATAGAGAATCATGAAATTATAATTCCATACGATACACCAACCTTGACCTAAGATAAGATAATTACTCCGCACAATGACTAGAACTTCTATATTTTTACTCATTGTTGGAGTTATTATTAAAAATTAGATTATTATTTTGATGTATAATGTAAAAGTAAATTTTACTCTGTTTTAGACTCCATATTAGATTATTGACCTTATTTACAGTTAATATTGAATCTTTCAATTTCCCAAAGTTCTGTCACATAAGCAATGCATGCTTTAAGTCTTGTTCCAATTTGCTTTCAAATCAACACTAATATTGTCATTTAATGACAAAAAAGGTCAATGTAAGCATTTTACAGTGCTACACACACATTTAAATGCATATTAATGACTAACATTCAGTTAATTATTGACATTAATGTTCTGCTAAAACTAATGTTTGTTGAACCTGTTAAAAAAAAAGACACGCCAAGTTCATTAAGATATGACACTTAAATTGTTTGTCTGTTTTTATTAGTGTCTGAAAGTGAGAACAAATCTCCAACCTGCCTGAACGGACAGACACCTGTTGAAGGATTTGAAGGCGAGTTGAAGGATTTTCCAGGTTTTCAGAGAACAACAGATAAACAATGATCTGTGTATTAAGCTGCTTTAAATGCAATCAGCTGCTAGCTCAAATGTGATGCCAAAATATACCTTTTTTCTTTTCTTTTTTTTTTGTTTAATCCCAAAGTTTCACAGGTTCAGACTGAAGCGGGGGATTGACAGTCACTTAGAGTTCACTAATGAATATGGAGTCAAAATATTGTTCAGTTCATTGCATCTGTTTTGGGTTAAATGTTGAATATACTGAAACATTTTAATGAAATTTATTTTTTAATACAGAATTTGCTTACCCTGGATATACATGAATGAACAGGCCAGCATAGCATCTGCTCACTTGTTCTGTAGAGAACTGTCTCAGCCCAATTCCCTCCATCAGGATGTTGATGTTATGTCGAGTGTCTGACACTAGGGGTCTCTACGCTCTCAGAAATAAAGGGACAAAAGCTGTCACTGCGGTGGTAGCTTTTCAAAAGGTACACTTTTAAGTCAAATATGTACACTTCAAGTACTAATACACATTTAAAGTACCAAAATAGACCCTTTAGGTACAAACATAGACCTTTTAAAAAAGGTACCGCCCCAGTCTTTGTACCTTTATTCCTGAGAGAGTATACTAAGCGTAAATAAATGCGCCTCCTCTTCTCATGACCTCCCAATGCAAGCTCTGTCTCCTGAGTTTAGTTTTCTTTCACGGTTATGCTTTATGAATAACCTATTAATCATTTAATATGTTGATTTTAGACTCACTGGAAGTAAGGAAGGAAAAGCAGCCTCTTGAAAAAATGAATTCAGTAATGAAATGCCTTTCGCAAAAAAATTATTATAGATCACTGATTCTCCAAAGTTGATCGTGTTCAGTGCTTTGACACAATATTTATTGTTGAAAATGTTCAGTTAAAACGTAATATCCTTTTATTTATATATTTTGTGTGTGTGTAATGTTTACTCCATGTTTATCTTGCATGGTATTTATGTATGATCAGATTGACCAACTGACCGTTCACGTCAATGTTATATTTTTCTATCATTGCCTCTGTGCTGTATATGAATGTCACACATCCCACAGTTCTTGGCAATAAAACTGACTCTGTTCTTTCACGAAGTCATTATTGCTAAATGTTTCTGTTGTTTTAACCAGTCTTTCCTCAGCATCCACCACAGAGCAAAAATCATGTCTTCTTTTATTTGCTGTTCCACTGCAACTAAACAATCCACTCAAACACAAATCTGCTCTTAGAATAATGCACCAGTTATAATGCAATAATGCAGGAAGGAAAATGATATGCAAGTTATATAAAAGGAAGCCAAGCGGTGTATGCAGTCAAAAAATAGGGACAGTTTGAGAAAGTTTCCTACTTAATTTTCTGACGCTTTAAAATCAAAATATTTGTGGAATGCAAAGGTGAATGCAGAATGATTGACAGATCACGACGTAAATGCACTTTTAATAGATTATGTGGTTCAGTGACTAAATATTGCGCTGTTCAACATTAGCTTAATTTATATTGTGAGTCAAAACTCTGATCTGGCAATGCAGGAGTGAGCAAACATGAATGAAATCTGTTTGAGCTTCTAAGTCACCTTCTACAGTAAAACAAAAACGCATTCAATTGTTTATGTGAGTGATTTTGGTGGTGATTCAGTAACACAAAGCTCCAGGAGCATCTTATTAAATGCATACACCAGATTTTGTATATTTCTTAATAAGATTTAAGTCATAAACCAACATCAGACATAGTGTTTCTGCACTGTAGACTCGTTTGGTTCTATAAAAATATTGACGCAATCTTCTTAAAGTTGAAATTTAAACCGCAGGGAAATGACCTGTGTGGAGTTTAAGGGTTCAGTCTCCGTTCTGTGTGCTTAGCCATGTGTTCAGTAGTTAATGTTCACATGCATGAGCTCATGGGATTACGCATTTGCATTACGTCAGCGTTAAAGGTCAAATACTTAACCCCGTTTATTTGTGAAGTAGCCTTTAGGAAAATAAAATTTGGTCTAGTTATAAATATGATGGTGTAGAAATGAATTCATTTATTACAAAGAAATTTAAATGCAGTATGTGAAGCATTAAATAGTATTTCTTACAAAATGTACTCCAATAATCTGTTTAAACATTGAAAATTATTTTGTAAAGTGTATGATCATGCGCTTATTAGCACTATAAACTACTCTCACAACAAAAAATCTTTATTTAACTTTGATATTTTACATCTTTCTGTATTGTAACTTATATCGAAGGCCATATTTGTTGGCTGTAGATCTGTTTATTGTTAAATACAAAGCATAAGACACTTGGATTTGAGTAGTGGTCACTATGACCGAAAACAAACACATAAAGACAGTGTAATGCACACTTAGACACTTTCATAACCTTTCACAAAGTAAACGGAAAGAAAATAATACAGAAATTCATTTCAGAGATCATATGACACCAGTTAATGAAATGTTTAAAGACATCTGGAAGCTTTAGGAAATCTCCAGTCCAAACTGTTATTGCTTTACAGTCATTGTTCTCAACGCTCTTTATACTTGAAATGAGAACTATGTAGAGCTACAGTTCAAACATTCTCCATCAACAATCATTGTTCTCAATGCTGCTCATACAGAAATTACAACTATGTTGAGTTACAGTTCAAATAATACAAAACATTTGATCTGAATGCCTTAATCCGAGTCATATTCTTCATACGGCACATATATAAGCCTGTGAGCACAATATTAAAGCTAAATATGTTATGTTCACCAAGTTATAAAACAAATATATTGGTGTTCTGTATTCCAGTCTCATTTGGAGTCATTGACTGAAAGTGATGTGAAGAACGGGAGGAAACGGTTTCCTTCTGAAGAGAAAAACAGTGTAAGAAATCAAAATAGGTATGAACAGAGTTCTAAGAATCTCTCACCTGATTATCCTCACGCTGAATGACACCCTGCAGGTCAGCGTGGCTGAACAGAGACTGAAAACAAACAAACAAACATTCAGGCTAACGCTTGAGTGAATCTTTCAACCAAAAATAAAAACTTTTCTTCATGCTTTAAAGAAACAGATTCCATCAGATTTGGAGAAATGCAGCATTACATCACACGCCAATGGATGCTCTGAAGTGAATGGGTGCCGTCAGAATGAGAATCCAAAACACCAGAATAATGCGTGTTTTATCAGACTCTCATTCCGACGGCACCCATTCATCCGGCATCCGTTGCTGAGACGCATTTCTCCAAATCTGTGAATGTTTTGTTTTGTGAGAAATATGTGATTTATTATAGCAGGATTTCACTTCATGTGTATTCTTTAGACGTGAACATTTATTTAGTTTAACTAAAGTTTCTGCACAAATCTTATTATGATAAGCAACCACATACACATATCTACAGATATTTATGTTCATGTCTTGTCAAACATTCTTACACACAGGTCGATGTTCCTTAAAGCTGTTTATCCGTCGCACTTTCAGGTGTTCTCTTAACCCACAGGTATTTTCTATTCCTCTCTTTATTGTTGTTTTCATCTTCACAGGTTTGACTTTGTCTCTCAATGATCTTTCCCTTTTCTTTTTTTCTTGTTCTTCAGCTGTAATTTGGTTTCTTGCTGCTATCTCTTTTACTTTTCTTGCCATCCTACAGGCACCAACTTGCAGAAAACACAAAATATACAAATGCAATTAAATAGAAATCATTTATTTCTGACTAAACATTAGTATAACAGAGTAATATGAATTATTTCCATAAGGCATTATAGCCAACATCAGACATGTTTCTGCACTGTAGACTCACTTGGTTGTAATAATAAATAACGCGATCTTATTAAGGTTAGAATTTAAACAACAGGACCTTGTGTTGAGTTTAAGGGTTCAGTCTCCGTTGTGTGTGCTTAGTCAATAGCTTAAAATACTTATGAATCTAGTATATATACACCATATAAAGCCTATAACATCCTCTCATAAGTTTCTTATTAGAACATTTTTACAACACTATTAAAAACATTAAATATGTGATTTCGGGAACTTTATAAAGAAGTTTGGTTTGCCATTCATCTGGAAAATACAGAAAATTGACTGCTGAAAAATGACTTTCCACGAAAAATAAATATTTAACATATTTAACTGAATGCAATCCAGAAATACAAAATATTCCATGCTTAGATACACTCACCTCAATCCAGATCTGGAAATATTTATTCCTGTTTTCCGTTTCTTTTTCATTTGAATCCTTGAAGCAGGCAGCCGCTGAAGCGTCAAACCTCCAGTAATCACAGCAACGGACAGCAGAATGGAGCAGGAAGTGACTGAGTAAATATGTATATGAACTTCTATGACGCATGACATGCCTGAACTGGGTTTGCCTCTTTTCTTTCGATTCTGTCTTTGTTATTTTCATTACAATAGCTAATGATGCACATCTCCGATGATGACATCTCATTACAGCATTCCGCAAAAGCCACAATAAAGACATTATTAGGTCATCCAGAGAGTTCACTGCTGATTTAGCTTACACAAATATAACTAGACCACATAAGAAAGTGTTTCCAAAGTTTTTGCATTCAGTTAGTTCTATTACAGACAGATTTACTGTTTTACTGCTTGCGTGTCTACTGAATAATCCAGATCACTCAGAAGGGAAGGTCAATGTCATTGTTTTTCTTTTTGCACTGATTCTGGGTCAGATGTTCGATGGCTGGAATTAAATCATGTTACAAACCTGCGCTAAAATGTGCAGCGTTTACCTTTAGACACAAAGAATTGGACTTGGCTTCCAGTGCAGCAGAAACACAGTAGAGATGGAATAAAACACTGATATAGGATGAACAGCAATTGTAAGTGTATAATAATGTAAGTGTTTCATAAAACAAGTTAACCAAACAAGCCAGGATTATTTCAGTTAGCCTGACTGATTTTTTTTTTTGCATATCTGCAGTTTGTAAACTCTTCTTTGTCTTTACTTCTCACTCATTCACAGGTTTAATGGATGTCTGATTACAGCAATCAACCTTCATCAATAATTTTTCAGCTTGAGCTTGAACGAGAGTTTAACAGTGCTGGAAATCTGGAGCTCATTTCTGATTATAGCAACACTGTTGAGAGGATACAAATTAAATACAGTATATGAACACAACGCTCATTTGATGTTTGCCGTTGGATGCTGGATGCAAGATGATCATATTAACTCTACATTGTATCATTCTTTCAATCATCCAATTAGTATCTATTTTAAACGCACTCTTTAACTAAAACTGCGGGTAAACTCAAAGTTTAAATGTTAAACTATATGTTATATGTAAACTTTCAATTAAATGTTTACTGTATGTAGGCTGTATGCATGTATTTTTATAGTATTAAACTGATTTTATTTTTATTGAGCTCTATGTATGTTGTAAAGAGTTGGCAAAACTTGGTTATAAGATATAAATTGTTTGTGCATGTCTGAATTAATATTATCATGTATAGCTGCTGATGTTCTATAGTTCAGCATACTGAAATGACTTTCATGCATTGATATCACTCAGAGACTCTGAATCTTCAAACAAAGTTGGTGAATGATTTTAAATGAGGCACCACGTGGATTGTCATGATCAATATATAAATGTTTTGGGGGTTGTGTAGATCCTCGGGAATCGTTTGCATGTCTCTATGAATTTATGATAACAGTTTCTTCCTTTAGATGTGGCTGGTTGTTTTCCTCAGTTCAACCTCGTGGAGGTGGAAAGACTCTAAATCTGCCGTTTATCAGACTGTGAGTACTTTACCTGTTTATTTAAACAAATCTGACCTTTTATAAATGCATTGAGCTCGACCAGAGTCAGAGTCTTAATGTATGTAATTAAACAAAGAGTGTAATTGTTGGATCCATTTGTTGTTGAGCTTTCTTTGGCCACTGTGTGGCAGTGTGGCAGAGTATACTGTAGCACCGGTGTAGTCTCAGCCTCAGACGTCACGCCCACCGAACGTTGGCTAACAGCCGTCAGTCTGAAGGTCTGGCTACGCGAGACTAGCACCGGTGTAAGAGCCAGGTGTGTGTTGTGTCGGTGATTGGAAGCACACAGTTTTTTGACCGCACAGCAGAGTAGCATGTAAAGGTAAAGTTTGTACTATTGTGTCATGGATTATGGACTTGGTATAATTGGTGTTATTGGAACACAAATAAAATAAGACATTTCATTGCATCGAATTCCATTTGCATGGATTCGGTTTGTATGCGTTTCAAGACTTTCTTAAATGACCAACGCAGCGGCTGATTGGAAAGCCGTTACAGTAATAATACAATGAACAAACCAGTTAAATGGTAATGTCTGTGATTTAATGTATGTCTGATTACAGCAATCATCCCTGCTGAACATAAACAGCATGGTTAGGTGGATTCTTTTGCTGGTTCATGCTGGTGATGTTCATCATTGTTGTCTGAAAGATAATGCAACATAAATCTCTCTCATTCTCCATATATTAACTTTACATTGGATCACATTTTCATACTCCTAATTAGAGCGTAATGCTGCTATATTTAACTGTGTCAAAACTAGATATTAGATCAATATAAACATTGAGCTTCTACCTGTTCCAATATAATGTAATCTCTAATCTATTTTTTGCTCTGAGTTTATTTGCAGATGGTGCTGATAAAAGTGAATGTAAGTGAGTGTTTGTGGATTTATATATGGTTCAATTTTGTTTTTCTATCTATGTTGTAAAAAGTTTCTAAGTGACTATTGGATAGCTTGATAATCGAGAGTGATTGTAAGTGTGATGACCATCTCCTTAGTGAGCTCCATTGACACATTGAAGAAGAAGCAGCAATAATCAAGACTCAAAAGACACTAGAGTTACACTGGAGAGAAACCTTACGAGTGCTCACATGATGAGAGATTCACTCGCTCACAAAACCTAATAACTAGAGAGATGCTGTACTAGTGTGCTTTATGTGGGAAGAGTAAAAAAAATCATTGCACAATGTTGTTTAATTTCAGATCCATCACTAGTAAATAAAACCGAATGTGCTTTAATTAGCCTTAAATCTAGGTTTATCAACTGTATTATAGTAAATGGTTCCATAAATTGTTAAAATAAAAACTCATGTGACTCTAAATCTGCTGTTTTTCAGACTGTAATACATTTCGCTGAAACAAATCTGATAAATGCACTGAGCTTGATTCAAAAACAGTTATTAGATTTTATTTTTTTAGTCAAAAAAGGAAAAAGTAAATTATTCCCAACAGAGTGATTTCATCCAAGAAGAAATTATTTGTGCGTATGAGCATGTCTGAACCATTATAGTTCATAAAATATTGTTTAGTCCAGCTGTTGGTGCTTTAGATGTTGAGCAAATGACTTTCTGCCATTAAAATCCCCCAGAGACTGTTGTGTTAAAACTGAGATTTCACAACCGCAGTAACATGATCCAGCTTTACTGAACATCAGACGTTTGTTTTACATTGCAAAATGTGAAAAATAATTTTTTTTTTTAAAAATGCAGCGTACGACTGCAGAGATATTACATTGAACGGTTAAAACTGAAATAATTAATATAAGGAGAACAGCAATCAATCTGCAAAGTTCTGGTGAAATGTTTTCTGAGACAGAAAAGCTAAAGAACAGAGATGCTACATTTAGAGTAAATTATAGTGTTTTATACATATTTCCAGTCAAATATAAGCTGCTGTTATTCACTTAAAATACTTTACACATATCCTGCCATCAAGTGTTGTCCAAACCTGTGTTAAACACCAAAAGTAGCCAAAAATGTCTCCATACTTTACTTTTTTTTTTAGAATGTTTGGTTTACAGCATTCCTCTTTTTGTGGTGAGCTTTTTTCTTCTGTGTCCAGGAGAGGGAGACGTTCTGTGAGTTCACTGACTGCTAGATAACAGAAGAAGATGGAGCTGAATGACCAAGAGAGAGAAAAAGAGAGCAGTTATAATACTCTAAATTAGTTTTGCGGTTACTAGATTGTCAGAAAGCATTTCACTCTTATTTCATTTCCACACATCAGTTGTTTTTCTCTCACTAGACTATCAGTATCTCACCTCATCTGTGACTGACTGAATGAAATTCTTCAGGTCCGTCTGCATCCAGACACACTGGAATAAATAAAAGATCAGTTATAATGTTTTGACCTGTTTTTATATGGAGCATACACGACAGACCTCTTCTAGGTTTTTCAGCAACAACTTGTTCTTTTATTCAACCTCTGTGTCTTCCACATGAACTGCATCATGATCAAGATGAATTATATACATACCATGACAATAATCTTTATTTGGGGTGAACTGTCACACATTTTAAACAATATTCATGCGCATGCTACCAAGTAGAAACAAGCCCTGTTAGCAAAACATGTTTTATGTGCTTTTTGTGACAGCTCACCTCAAACAAACTCCAATGTGTAGGAAATCTATATATACCGTTCAAAAATTTGGGATCAGTGAGATATTTAATGGGTTTCTTCTGCACATCAAGGCTGCATTTATTAGACTAAAAATCCAGAAAACATTTAATATTGTGAAATATTATTTCAAATTTAAAATAACTGTTTTCTGCGTGAATATATTTTGAAATGTAATTTATTCCTGTGATACAAAGCATCATTACTCCAGTCTTTCAGAAATCATTCTAATATAATGATGTTTTATTATCAGTGTCGGAAACAGTTGAGCTGCTTAATAGTTTTTTAGAATCATTAGAATATTAAAAAGAGAAGCATTTATTTGAAATGGATAATAATGTTCAGAACTACTGTTACAGTATTTTACTATTACACTACTGTTCAAAAGTTTGGGATCAGCAAATTTTTATTATTTCTTCTTTAAAATTTTAGAAATGTTTTTGACTTTTTATTCATCAAAAACTCCTGAGAATAAAAAAAGAAAATGAAAATCACAGGTGCCAAAAAATATATTTGTCTGCACAACTGTTTCCAACTGATTTATTACTAGTATTGATAATACAAGTAATAAATCAGCATAGAATGATTTCTGTAAGGATCGTGTGACACTGAAAACTGGAATAATGATGGCTTGTATCACAGGAATAAATTACATTTTAAAATATATTCACACAGAAAACATTCATTTTAAATTAAAATAATATTTCACAATATTACAGTTTTTCTGGATTTTTAATCTAATAAATGCAGTCTTGATGAGCAGTATTATATTAATCAGTGCTATAATAAAGCGTAGGTTATATAAAGGCTTTTAGGTTTGTACTTCTTAAGGAATATCTACTAGAATACAAACTGTGCACATTAATTTTCTGTAGCTAATAATAATGCAAACTCAAAATGAACAGAACAGCACTCACTGTTTGGTTTCTGCTGCATGCTGTCTGTGCGCATATGCTTTAGTCTTTTCTTTAGTGATTCTTTGGAGTTTATGTCTTTTTCTCTGTTCATCTCTTATTTAATGAGAATAGTTTTTTCTTCTGTAGTGTCCAGGTGTGATCTGTCACATACCACCTTCCTTTCACAATGTCCTCTAGAACAGAACAAGAGCTCCGAGAAGAAACACTCCGAGTTCATGAAAAACACTCAGACTCCGCCCACTCTGACGCAGCGTCAAAAATGACACGCGGAAAAAATAACTTGCTTTACTGACAGTGGAAAATGTAGCTTCTCTCTGATGTATTCAAACAATGCAATTTGCTCTATTGTTTACGCATTTTCATGTCTAATGAAATTCAAAATGATTACCATGATTAGGGAGCTGGCTATTATCAAAGTCAGCATTATTTGTTAATTCCGCCACACGTAGGCCTACAGGACATACAGAGAATTAAAATTGCCTTACTCTCAGAACCTTGCTGGATAGCAGATAAACATTAAATACAAAAAGAGTTTTAAAAATGCAAGTAAAAATTTAAATAAATACAATTATACATATAACATAAAAGCAACAACAATAAGGGCACAAGGCAGAGAGTGCAAACCAGACAGAGTAGTGCAAATGTAGACAAATAGTGCAGATTAAGTGATAAATGCATAAACCACAGCAGAAGTGATATCCAGTTTAACTGAATATGTTTTAAAAGCATAATGCAAACATTATTTTTGAATACTCAAGAATATTTTAAATAGCCTGTCCTTTTTCCATTGTTAACATTCCATGTTGGCATTTTAAAAACATTAGGATATAAAGTTAATTTGGGATATTCTGCAAATGTGAACCTGAAATGTGTATTTAGATTTTTTTGTAGCCTAGGCTATATAATACTTTACTTTCCACTACCTAATTAATTACATTAGCCTATTTATAATTAGGCATTTATAAACGCAATTGCATTTGCGTTTAGCATTTCCCCCTCTGTTTACATCAGACGTTTACTTCTTCATTTTCTTACAGTGAAAAATCATAACATGCTCGAATACAAAGGTGAAAGCTGAATGATTGACAAATCATGACGTGCATGTGGTTATCTGGATCACGCGCGGTTAAAATGTTGTAAATACTGTTCAAGATTAGATTTTGTGGCGTTGTGGAAAAAACTAGTCAAAACTCTGATCAGGGAATGATGAGCAAACATGACTCAAATGATTGAGCTTCCTTGTCTCCTTCTGCAGTAAAACTGCTTTTATTAAGGCTAAAACATTCTCTTGGTCGTTTATTTACATTTTTATGTATGATTGTCAGTTGCATTTAATTGTTTTTGCAATTGGCAATTCAGTATCACAAAAACCACACCAAGAACATCTACGCATGCATTTTACTCAATAAGTTATAAAAACAGTATAAACCCACATCAAGCATAACGTTCCTGCTCTGTATCTCACTTGGTTGTAATACAAATGACGCAATTATTTTAGGGTTAAAATCCAGACGTCAGAGTCAGTGCTGTAAAACTAGGAGCCTATTAAATGACTACAATGCGTTTTTAGTCATGTCTTCAGTAGGGGAGTTAATAGGCTTGTGCCTTAATATAGCATTAAGCTTGAATATATGACTCCTTTTATTATTGAAGTAGTATTTATGAAAATGAAATCAACTTCTCAATCTGAATTTAAAAAAAATGCATGTTCCTGATCTAGTTATAAAGATTATTTATCAGTGTATTTTTTTAAAATATAATAATGTGTACGCTTTTTTGTTTGTATCATATCTGTACCTTACATGTGTTTGTTCATATATTTCATTTTATTTAATTGCAATTTTAAATGCTCTTTTATTCTAATCTGAACGTAAACGCGGTGTTCAAGACTGATAAAATTGTTGAAATAATGTAAATGTCCACACAAACACAAAGTGAAGATCTGGTATTAGATGTGATGCACCTCACAGAGGTTTTTATTTCATAAGAAACTATACAATTTATATACAAATATAAACATTAAAGAAGTAACGCAGCGTACTGTTGCAGAACAGTGAACAATGTCTTTGGTTTCTCCAGGTTCTGCAGCAAATAATAGGAGGAGACCATCTCATTTCTGGAGAAATGATATCTGAGCAAACACCATGACAGAAGAGCATAAGAACAGAGATGCTTTAAAATACTGCAGATAATCTAGAGAGTTTAACACTTGCACCAGGCAGCATTTCAGTAAACTGATATAACCTGCTTAGATCTGCTGCTGTCATTCACCAAACAAAAAAACAAAAAAGACTTAATAAATGTTGGTCACCAAACAGTTGCTGGTAGACTTCCATGGTATTTTTTTCTATACTGTGATAATCAATGGCTATGGTGGCTGTTTGGTTACTTGTATTCTTCAGAAAATCCTCTTTTGTGTTTATAAGACGAAACAAACTCATACAGGTTTTTAAACAGGGATTTTCCATTTTTGGTAACTCTACATGAGTGTGTCCAGGAGAGGGAGACATCCTCTGAGTTTACTGACGACAACAGAAGATGAAGAGATCAAAACCAGCTGAAGTGACCTAAAGCGAGACAAAAGAGAGCTATTATAATACACTATAACTAGATTTTTCTTTAAACAGAATTTAAGTTGCTATGTAGGATTGGTTTCTAGGTTGTTACCAATACTGAAAAAGCAAAATAAATCACATTTGATTCTTATTTCAGTTCCACACAACAGTTGTTTTTCTTTCTCTGTGGATGATCTGTGAAGCTCACCTCATCTGCGACTGACTCTAATTCACCCAAAAGCAACTCTTCAGGTGCGTCTGCATCCTGACACACTGGAATACATATGAATGATGAATGAGAAAGTTTTAATCAGGACTTTATAAAGAATGTGAAGTATAGGGGCTAGTTGTCACAGGGCTTGTATCTGACTAGCACTTTTCTTCTTGTGATGACAAATGCTTCAGCTGTAATTACTGTCTTAAATTCAAATCATTTCTGTACATTTCACTCATCCAAACACACACACATTGTGTTCAACAAATGCTCTTATAGTTTAATTGGGGCAAGTTGTCACACATTTAACATGCTAAAATGCCTATGATAAAATAGCATGTAATAAAACACGTTCCATTGTGACAGCTTGTAACATATAACAAAAATCTGAATGGAATTATGGGAGGAGCTTATTCTTACTCAATAGTAGATAAAAATACTGCTTATCTTACGCCTCCGTCCTTCTCCACAAACCCCACCTTAATCAGTGCTATATAATAACTTACTGTTAAAAGCGACTCGGTTAGTTTAAAAAACAAATTAAAAAAAAAGTGACAACTAGCCCCGGTTTTCTTTATCAGTAACTAATAAGAATGCAAACATGAATTATACACAACTACTCACTGTTTGGGTTTTGATGCATGCTTTCTCTGCGAACAAGCTTCTGTAGGCTTTTCTCACACGATTGTGTGTCTTTCATCTCTCATTCAGTGTCTTTGTCTCTTCTGTAGGATACTCCAGATACGATCTGTCACATATTACCTTCCCTTCGCCCTTAAAGTCAAATGCAATGATCATCATGTGATTTTACTTTCTATTTAACTACGATATTTCTGCCCAAATTCAAAGAAATAAAGCTCATTTTTATTCAAGCGGATAAACGTGGTATCTTAAGTATTTTATTTACCGTCTGTTGACTAAAAAAAGTGACTGGATCAGGAGCAGAAACATCCACATCAGCTGTGAGTGCGTTTGTAAATCCTGTAATATCAGCCTAGAGCTCCGAGAGAGAAGAGATAATGAAGCAAGTGAAAGACTAGAGCAGGTACAGGGTGATCTGATCATGACTCGAGACTCCGCCCAGAAAATAAACATGAGTGGAAAAGTACTTTACTGGTGGTGAAATTCCCCCGTTTTCAAGCAGCTGCTCTCTTGGCACGATTCTTTGCGTGATATAGGCGTCCTGCAGCTATAAATAAAGGATAATATTTTGCGTACACATTTCTACACATGACCAGTGTTGGGGAAAGTTACTTTTAAAATGTAATGCATTATTGTATTGCGTTACTCTGTAAAAATGTAACTAAATACGTTACTTAGTTACTTTTTATGGGACTTTTACGTTACTTTTTAAATATGGGCAGAGCTTGAGTGTTTGCTGTAGAACTTCTTATATTAAAAACAAATGTAAAAGCACACAAAAAAGTGTCACCAATAAACCTCAGGATGAAGAAAAATAAATTCACATCTGTAAAGTAGAATACAGAAGAAAGTTTAAAACTGCAACAATAATAAAAAAAATCAATAAAGCACAGTAGTTAGTTTTTGAAGTCATTTTTGCTTGTAAGTGGATCATCAAAGGTTAGCAGCAAAGATATTGGTTGATAAAATGAGATTAGATACATTTGTGTAACTTAATTATTGCGAGTTTGTTTTATTAAATTATTTTTTGAGATAAATGAGGGAGATAAATGAATACACATTCACATTTAGTCTAGAACTACACTGTTTTCACACACCACACGATTCCTCTGTATTTCTGATTTCTCTCAACATATGAGGTCAGGAATCCTGTCAGACATGAAATGAGAAAACAAAAAGTAACTGGCGTTCAGAATATGGATAAGTCCACTTTTAGTATGGTTGCAGTACAAGCTAAAAACTTTGTTGTGTACTCTAAGTTTAATACTGTTATAGTCAAAGTATGCTTAAAATATACTTTTATATAGTCAAGTCAAGTCAAGTCACTTTTATTTATATAGCGCTTTTAACAATACAGATTGTAGCAAAGCACTGAAC
>JAUCNO010047298.1:0-16838 GCA_032353835.1 Enteromius viviparus | reverse complement strand
CAGCTCATTACTCCTGCTAAACAGATTACACTGAGTGGAGCGGGTGACCGGTCTAAGATGGCGGCCGCATTTCTCGTTTTCCAGCAGCCAATGTTGCGTCTACCTATATATGTCTATGGTTTAAAGTACATATTTCACTCGTGGCATGGTCGGATGATAGTTTTGGATAATCCAGTATACATAGGTAAACATCGGCCTAAATTGACAAAAAAAAACTAAAAACTTTTGTGTTACTGATTAAATCACAAGTTGGACACAACGCTATTTGAGACTGGATAAAAGGTTGTGTTGTTGTTCAAAGTGTGTTGAGCCTATATTTTGAAAATATGTGCATTTATAATATTTTATATACATAAGTATACACATTTTAAATATATATACATACATATGTTTGTATTTGTTTACACATAATAAATATACACATACACTCATACAGCCTATTATGTAAATTATATACATACATGATTAAATAAAAATCGATACAGTACATATACATAGCCTATATACATTCGTGCTTTAGTATACTTTGGGTCTGTTTTCAAACTTTATTAACCCTCAAGTCACTACTATTAGCTACTAAGGAATATGTGTTAACTACCCAGTATGTAATAGCATTTTTTAATTGTGTTAAGTAATAATTAGTTATTAATTAATTATTAAATTCAGCCAGGCCTCCTGAGGATTTACAATTAAGTAACTACTAATGAACAGCGAGGCACTATGTCAGGTTGTGGCCTTTTCTTCTTCTTTGCTACTAATGTTATTAGCTAAACGTATTACTGTTGGATCTGCAATGTAAATATGTATTAAATGTAAATAATTGCTGTAGATACCACATTAATAAACTGTTAAAGTGAGAAGAAAGTTGTGTCTGAAATCTGCTTTATTTATTTATTTATTTTGGTTAAACGAAAAGTGAATACCTCGTGTTTTTCCGTATGTGTTCGACCATTTCCGATGGTGTTGCCCGAGCATCCACTGTCATTAGGTGTTGTCTGCATGATTTTATATACATTATGTGTGTCTGTTTTCCTTTGGACTTAGGATTTCACATCACTACTATAAAGTCATGCTAAATGACTGAGGACATTTAGCATTAGATCTTAGATTTAAATAAGAATTAAATGTCAAGAATAAATCTCTTTAAGTTTCAACTTACACTGATAGAATATTCAAAAAAGAAATAAAGATGTACTCTCATGCACGGCCAATGAAAAGACCCAAATTAAGCATTGTGACATGACAACACAAAGCTGCTCTGATGTACAATCACTGTGCATTTTTATATCATTAAAGCAATGTTTTAAATGCTGCCAATCACAGCTTTTCCTGCAAGAAATACAAATGTAGTTTGCTTTGTAAATCCACCGAAGCACTGAGTTGACAAATTTAAACTTCTTCCCTTCCCATTTTCTGTGTTTAAAGTTCTTTTATCATTTTTCAAAGAGGCCTATGCAAATACACTTAGTTCAATAGCAAGAGCAAAAAAGAAACGTCTTTAGCAAATACTGGCATTGTACTTACAATATGGCAAATAATAGCCAACCATAGATCTCCAGTGTTATCAGGGTTCATCTTTTCGATATTTGACACTCTTTACATGTATAACGTCATCTGTCACCCTGATAATGTTGCCAAGCTCTTAACTGGGTAATAGTTTGCATATATCAGAACTAACAAATAACATGGACTCATAGAAGATAAACACTGGTTTTCTCCCAGATTAAGGCGTTGCCCTTTTGTGCACACAACACTAGAAAGATGACTAGATGGAAGGTTATGGAGGCATTGGACTTTACCCTGGTTTTCATGAAACCACTTTTAATTGACTTTATCAGTATTATGGGGATATGATCAGATTGGAATATGGGAATGATTTGAGAGTAAAGTGTTTGCATTGCATTAGCCGTTCATTTAATTATTTCCACACTGAGCCTTCATCAGACCTGTCTGCCATCTCATTACAGATTGTCTGGGATTTTAGACATTGTGGGTTGAAGTAAACGTATACAAATGTAGAAACCTGACTCAACTGGCCACAGTGTATCTCTAAGCACTCTGCTCAAGGGTAATGGTTTTGTTCTCTTTACAACCGAGTATGAGTCTTTGTGTATTGTTTCCATCTTAGTCATACACCACAGACACTATCTTAATGTGGCCGAGGTCAGTGAGTTTAATTTAATCATTTTATTTTGTGTTACTTTTTGTGGGTGTTTTATGCGACTGAGCAGCTACCCTCAAGTAATTACTGTATTTGTTAGACTAAATAATCACTGATTACACTGATTCATTTGAAAATTGAAATGGTGGCAGACAAAATTGGGACATGCTTTGTTACAAATAGCCAAGACCAGGGGTCACCAAGTTCAGTCCTGGAAGGCCAGTGTCCGGCAGATTTTAGCTCCAACTCTAATCAAACACACCTGAAGCAGCTAATCACGTTCTTACTAGGTATACTTGAAACTTCAAGGCAGGTGTTGAGGCAAGTTGGAGCTAAAGTCTGCAGGATCAAGATGGATGTGTAATTTAATCACAATAAACAACATTTTTTCCCTGAGGTGCTTACACTTAAAATGAGCCGCGTCTCCACTTTCCCTCATTTTTTAAATATGAGGCCTCCTCTCCCAAAGCCTTATGGGATAGGAAAGTGTCCATGGTATGCTTATTACAGAATTCGGACAGAAGTAGTAGGTCATCCGGGTACTTCTCGCCTACTGAATTTCGAATGCTATGATTTGGACATACTACTCGCCTCGCATACTATTTTTCGCGTAGGCTACTATATAGTAGAGAAGTAAGCGATTTCGGACGCAGCATATGTAACTTCTGTAATATGATGCTTCTGTTCTTTGTATGCTTTACCACATGATGTCGCTGCTGTTTCACCTGTAATTCAGCTCCAAATCAAATATTTGCCTTTCGTCATAAAGGTTAAAAGTGAATTTTACCTAGTTACTTTTATCATTGCAGAGTAGTGATAATATATTAAGTAAGAAAGGTCTTTTCAAATGGTTAAAAGTGATTTTTTTTTTGGTAAGCAAATGCGTAGTGTGAACATAATCCTGTTTATTAGGCGCACGAGTGTAGGTTTGAACTATGCTATGATTGTTTATTAATGTAAAATCATATTCTTATTCAGTGGTTGTAGGGAAAATATCCGTGAGCATGCGTTTACTATAGCCTAACGTTATTTCATTTTCTGCTGACATCTTTCTACATCATTTTCATTCTGCGACCAGCACAATTATCAGAATTTATTTTTTTGCAAGTGAAACAAAGCAAGTCATTTACAACGACATGAGACTGAGAAATAGTCACATGATGGCAAAAATTCTATGCCTTAAATATTATTTTCATGTATGCTATTTAATAACACGAATGAACTAACGGCAGGCACGCGATCAAAACGTTATATGCTACTAATTTACAAGTTTTCTGTTATTCTGTCATTGCAGTTGCATCCCAAACATGAAGAAACGCATCATAAAACACCGAGATTGTTAATCCCCGCCGAGACAGGTAGGGGATATAATGACTGGCGTGCTAGCACAGCTCAGCGAATGTGATTGGTGCTCCGCGCAGCATCAGGAGACCTGTGGCTCGTCGCTGGAGTACAGCGGGAGATTCCTTACAGAGACACAGAGCAGTACACACGCACGCTCCTTCTCACTGCGCGCGCACTTGTGTGGACGCATTAAGGCTTATTACTATAGCCTACCTGAAGCAGAGTTGCAATTAGATAATTATTCACCACAAGGAATCACCATGGATTGCTCTGAAGAGGTACAGTCACTCTCAGATGAAGCCAGCACTCCCATCGAGTTAAAGAAAGGAATGTCAATATTTTTGGATGTAAGTATTTTAAAACATTAAAAAAAAACTTGTCTGATTGTTATAACGAACTATTTGTGCTGAACGATAAATGGAAATTGAAGACGTAAAATAACCTGCTGATAGGACTAGAGTGTGTAGAGTGTCCACTTGCAGATTGACAGATCATCACCATAGCTTAAAAAAAAGCTCATGGTGCGTAGGTTTTGTTAATTTTCTTAATATTAATTATTAACAAAATTAGTTAACATTTATTACTTCCGAAGTTCCTAAGTCACTTCCAGCTGAATATGTGGAATATTATATATTATTTTATATGTGATATCAAGTGTGAGTGTTATTCTGGACCACAAAACCAGTCATAGGGGTAATTTTTAACTGAGATCTACTGTCTGGAAGCTGAATAAATAAAACAAAATAGATTGATATGGTTGATTAGAATAGAACAATATTTGGTATTTGATACAAATATTTCTGTGTGAAATGAATCCATATGAAGTTCTCAGCAATGCATATTAATAATCAAAATTAGGTTTTGATATATTTATCGAAGGAAATTTACAAAACATCTTCATGGAACATGATCTTTACTTGACATAAAAGAACAATCAATAATTCTGACACACACAGTGCATTTTTGGCTATTTTTACAAATATACCCATGCTACTTATGACTGATTTTGTGGTCCAGGGTCTCTCTCTCTCTCTAACACACACACATACACATTTAATGAACTAAATTTAGTTACGTCTCGACTTAATTTATAGCTATCTCAGGTCTTGATGTTCAAGTGGTGTGGTGATGTGAGACTGACATTCTTAATAGATATTCATGTTATGCTATCATCATTTAGTCTGTTTGCAGTCATTACGCATAGTATTAATTAGTCATTATGCATAGTTTAAACACATTTGGTCATTAAATCTCTTTTCTGCTCTATAATGGATGTGGATCTTCTTTAACAACAAAGACAGGCTCTAAAGAGCGATTGTAAGTGCGGTTTTAGTTGCTAATTAAATTGTGGTGTGCTGTCTAAAGAGCTTCCCTTGAGACCTGAGGTGTGTATTGTTAATTATCATACAGGAATAAGGAAGCACCGGTCCCTGACAGATTGGTGGCATAGTTTTTCACTCCTCTAAGGAGAAAGCTATATTCAGCATAGTCTTGGCATGCCTTACAGGGGACCATATTTAGAGTGTGAATATTCTCGCTGTGAATTGGGACTTTATTTAACAGACCACTACAGCGCGCCTTGGTGTTCAAAGTCAACATAGCCATCATCACTTTTTCTTTCATCTCTTCTCTTTTTAGGCCTCGACCTAAATAATTTACAGAGCTAGAGTCCCTTTACATGATCAATGCAGCATGATTTTTCCATGGCCCCTAGTTATTAACTGACATTGTCCTGTTTGCTTTCAGATATTGAGAAGAGCTGATAAAAATGGTAAGACATTGCCTTTCTGTGCACTTGTTGTTCTCCTGCATAATAAAGTGTTTGTTTTAGTTCTGTACACATTACGCTAACTGTGCATCAATATGTCTGAATGGTTGTCCATTCCCAGTCAGTGCGGTTGCTCTGTTGTCATGGAAACACTAGATGTCCATACGTTTCCTAATGTTAATCAATATTTTAGTAAAGCGATGCAAACAAATGTCACTGTGATCCTTCTAAACATTTCCACTTACTGTATAGTTCACTTTTAGCAGCCATGGAATTTTAAAAATAACATTGATTGGATATTGAAGCTCAGTTCAGGCATTGTGAATTTAATTATTATTATTATTATATATGTTATTATTGTTTTTATTTTTATTTTTTTGCTCTAGCATGCATGCAATGATTTGATGGTTTATCATAGTACCTGGAACTTAAGTAAATATTAAAGTACGATTGAGTAGGAGTAAAATGATGTTCGTTGTAAATCTTAATGGTGTGAATGTTATTTCTAATTGTGCATACAGGAAAAAAAATTGTAATTATAAAAGCATTTGTATTAATATTACAATTAGTGTTGGCAAATGACTAATCGCATACAAAATAATAATGTGTCTGTGTGCAGTATATATTTATTATGTAAATAAAGACACACACATACAGCATATATTTTAAAAAATATATATAAACGTTTATTTATTTTCATATACATTATAATATACATCATATATTTAATATATAAACTTAACATATTATCTTAAATATATATGCATTTCTGTGTATTTAGTATACATAATAATTTATACATTGTAATTTAATAAATGTTATGATTAGTTTAATCAGTCTAATTTAAACTCATATCGTACAGTGTGATTGAATTTTAAACTGTTTTACGATACATATCTACAGTACGCAAACACTATATTTTAAGCATTTTTTATTAGTTTTGGCTCTGTAATTTATAGAATACTATCTTGTCAATCAATGCAATTTCACAAGTCAAGTCATGTTTATATATAAAGTGCTTTATATGATACAGCAGCTTTAAGATAAACATAAAAATATATTTTTTTGCTTTTTCTGCTGATTTTCTATTTAAACTGTAAAGTAGATCTGAAAAGACAATAGTGTCATTATTCAGCTTCAGTCAGTTCAGCATTAATTCAGTTCTGTCCAATTTTAGATCTCTAGAAGGTAAAGTCATCGTTTAGCTTAAATTATGGTGACAGTTACAGGTTTTCTCAGTGTAATCTTAGGCATAAGGATTGCATTTGATTTCATATTGTATATTAGTGGGAGTAGCAAACAGCATGTGCAGCAGAACATTTATTCTATTTTGAGTATAAGCTGGCATGACTCACCTGTCACTGTTTGTTTGAAAACCTCTAGGCGTCTGTGTCAACTAACACGAGCCCTCAGCCCTGTCGCAAACATTGTCTCAAGTCTATTCATGTTTTCCCAAACACCTGAGATCTGATGTGCATGAGCTAAACTGGCATTGTCTGAAGGATAATGAACGTTGCTTGCATTTTCTTCTATAGAGTGAACACTTTAAGTCTGAAATACTTTTGTAAAAACTTTTTAACCACATTTTCCTCTCAATAGATGACGGGAAGCTGTCCTTTGATGAGTTCAAGGCTTATTTCTCAGATGGCGTTCTGTCAGGAGATGAATTAAAGGAGCTCTTCCATACCATTGACACTCATAATACAAAGTAAGTATTGCTGCTTTTCATTCTCATACACGTACTAATGACAAGGCACCGTTTTGGGTTCCTCAGTGATTGAACGCACGGATTTAAATCTTTGAAGGTATTGTTCATTTTACTTTTGGTGTGAAAGGGCTTTTACATTTACAAAAATATAACGTTTTATATATGAAAACCAAACAAGGTCAAAAACACTTACATTTTCTTATAATATCTATTCATTTTTACTTTATTTGTTCAACTACTCCCAATTGATTCATTGAACGATAAATATAATTTTAAGCAGTGTTTGTGAGCTTTTATTGCTCCAAAAACATTATGAATTAGCATTTTCATTCAGTTTTGCATGTGTTAACACTATCCAGTAGGTTTGGGTTGGATTAGGTGTAGGCCATGTTTCCAACATGATAAAGCATAAACTTTTAGCAATATTTCAAGCTTGAACCGTTGCAATACATGCCTTTATCAACATAATAAAAATGCAAACTTAATGTTTTAGCGCCAATTAGTTTTGATAAACAGAGGAGTTTCATTTGACCCACTGGGCTGATTTAAAATCCTCAGCACTTCCTCTAATGGCTTTTCAGTTATTTGATAATTAGAATGATCTGAGAGATTTAGCTGAGTTCAGCTGATGCCTCTGGATAAAAGAATCCATTCTTTTTGGCATCAACTCCCATATTAAAAAATACCAGGGAGATCAGAACCTTATATCATTTTTAGAACATTTCTCTCGCTGTATGATTTTGTCACAAGAAAGGTATGGCTTAGTAGCAAGCATGCAAGAGCTTCTCTACTGCTCTTGCATGCTACTCTGTCCTGATGATGTCATTACAGCATCCGCCGTGAGTAACATCCAGAGAGGTCTCTCAAACACGACACACTGCTGTCACACTGATGCTTATCGTGATTCTGCTCTGTTAGACAAAGCCATGTCAATGGTCCATTCTGATGTGTGTGTTTGTGCGAGAGATAGAGACATTTTTTTTTCTTCTGATTTTTCTTAAATGAAACCGAAAGGGTTCAAAATTGTGAAGAAATAATCAGGGGAAAAATCTGAAGTGTTTGTGCTTTTTTTTGTGGGAGGTGAAGTATCAAGAGTTCAACCCGAAAATAAAAATTGTGTAAAAATCCCAATATTTCACAATACATAGTGATTTAATGTAATGTTTGTAGCATATGTTATAAGGAGTAGATCTTGCCTTCACCTCTTCACAGAATGATTCCATGTCACTTAAGTCTTCTTGGTTTCCATAGCAGCAGCTCTCCTGGCTGGTACATGCTCCCTTTGTAGTAGGTGTTTGATGAGAATGTGCTTCTGATTTTATTTTCCATTCATTGTGTGGCTGCGGCGATTTGGTTTGATGTAGTATTTCAAAGAAAAAATAGCTTTCGTGTGCTAACATAATGGTCGACTCTTCCTCTTAGCACAAGCATCATATTCTTTTGGGTCAAGCATCAATTATTCATTATTATTGACAGTAATGATTAAAGTGTGAACCCGATAGCTTTCTCAGGAAAATATCCACTCCTAACTGTCCACTTTTACCTCAAATTTAATTCCAATCACATGTTATTTTTGTTTTGAGAATTATTAACGAATTGGTAAAATCAACCTGGTGTATAAACACATAAAATGTCCACATTCTTACAGAGATAATAATTCGCCACAGTTTGTAGACTGGCAATCAGTAACAATTATTAAACTATTTTGTGCAAACTTTTGCACCTTTTTCCACACAGCATTAAAAAACACTACTGCTAATAATAAATAATTTTATTTCATTTTACACAAATAGTCATGCATTTATCACTATTATTATTATTTTATTTCCCAGAAATCTTTTTTTACTGCATTTTTTATACATTTAAGAGGTCTTTTATTAGGTCTTATTTTTTTATTCATAAATCCTTCCTTTAATGTGACCCAACCATTACAATCTCATATTAAGGTGTAAGAAGAGCTCAGGGTTTTTATATACGCTGAACAAAATTGAAAAGGCTAAAACTTAATGATAGCGATTTTATCCCGTTTTAATGACATTATTAATCCTTGTATCCAATAAAGCTTTAACTGATTGAGTTTGTTTACAGTCTGTTACACTGGGGCCTGCCTTTTTATGATGTAATGTCTAAAGATATGAAATGAGATTGACAGTGTACTGCGGGTGCTTCTTTAGGTCTTATTGATGTGTTGTCTTCATCTGTGTTTTGAAGGCTTTACCTCCCACTATGAGGTCTAGCTCACTGAGTTAACAGTTCAGCCAAAACGCAAAGCCCCACGTGATTGTGTTTTATCCAGCAGGTCTAACAATAGTTATTTTTTGGAGTCCTTCCATCCTTTAGAGTCTAGACAACCAATGAGTGCCTTGCCTCCAGACAACATGCCAAATGATGCAAATCTTCCACCCACTGTGCTGCAAAAAGGATTAAACGGTTAATCGCTGTCACTCTGTGAAACTAATGGAAATTGCTGTTAAATTTGGCATATTTCTCTCAATAAGAACTCTGTTTGATGTTCAGTGCAAAAGTAAAATAAAATACTAATATTACCTTTCAATCAATTTGCATGTTCCTATGGAAGCTGTTTCCATCACTGAGTAAAAAATTTAAAAAGAATGCGTGAATGCGCATCATTTTTGCGTGATGCAAACCTGCAATCCTTAAGCAGTTCTGAGAACATATCAGTATTTTTTTTTTCAGAATTGATCTTTATAATTCGCAGTTGCAAGTTTATATCTCACAATTCTGAGACAAAAAGTCAGAACACAATTGTGAGTTATAAAGTGAGAAATCCAAGATATAAAGTCACAATTTGATTTTTTTCCCCTCATAATCGCGACTTTATATCTTGAAATTTTGACTTTTTTACTTGCAATTGCAAGCTTATATCTCACAATCTTGAGGAAAAAAATGCAGTATTTTTAGTTTGCATCAAGCAATTCTAAGAAAAAAAGTCAGAATTGTGAGATAAAAAGTCGCAATACCCTTTAAAAAAAAAAAAAAAGTTAATTCAGTGGCAGAAACAGGCAGAACCATATACAGTATGTTCCCATTCATCATTACCACTTAATAGTGATTTTTTAAGTACAAAACATGAAATGTGGATAAAAATGTATTTAATTTATTCAATAAAAATTTTAACAAAGATAACAAAAATATAAAATGTAAAAAGTGTTTTTAAAAAAGAGAAAAATAGTTTTACAAAACTGCTTTGCACTGGGATACATTACACATGTGTATTCTGTCTTTATGTCTTCTCATCCGGTAAGATGATGATTTACCTCATGGCATCCAGTCTCTCATCAGAGCAGGGTTGAGACATGGACTTGTCAGTGGACTCAGTGTTTGCCCGGTGGGTGTTATTCAGGGTTAGAGATTAGCTGTCTAAATAAGACCCTCTCATATTAGACAAACATCACAATCCCAAAGCACCTGCCTTTGAGCGGGATGCTGTCTGCATAGCTTGAAATCAGCACTAAACATTAGATCACGTTAAGATGCTGCTCACATGTCTTTTAGCATGCTGTAACGTTCATGTTGTGGAATAGAAATGAACATGTCTGCTTGTGGTTTGTTTACAGCAATGTGGACACGGATGAGCTGTGTGGTAAGAGTTCACACATTACTAATTGTTAGTTTTACTGGGAGGTTCACTGTGATGATGACAAAAGATACTAGAGGCAGAATTTGGGGTCCCTCTGAACCCTTTGGAGGACACACATAAGAAACGACAGTATACTGAAGAGATGCCATGATATCCTTCAAGAAACCTAAAGACTGACAATTTAATAGTGAGGCACTCACAATACTTGAGTTACTTGAATAAACAATAGGATATTTAAAGGAATAGTTTTAAGGCATCTTTACAGAGTGGCTAGAGGTTCTCCGGAGTGTTCTGCCTCAGCTATCTTTTTTCTATTCAAATAATATTTGACTTGAAATGTATTCCACTTTTTGTATATAGTAAATATGGGTGATTTATTTATAGTAAATCAATTATATAAAAAAAAGTAATAATGCTATACTAAACTAATCATAATCCTGAAAATAATATTTTTTCTTATTATTAACATTATTATTTGTTGCATTGTTTATTTTAAAATATATTATAATAAAATAAATGTTATAAATTGTTATGTATTATATGTAATGCATGTATTAGCATATAATTATTTCCATTATATCAAATGATGTTTTTAAGAAAAGATTGTTGCATGTATCTTAATATTTTAAATAACCTTTCTTTCTTTTAGAATACTTCTCTCAGCATCTTGGAGAATATGAAAACGTCCTTGCTGCCTTGGAAGACCTGAACGTATCAATACTGAAAGCCATGGACAAAACCAAGAAGGTGAGTTGCAATCCTTGCTTTGTTTAACAAGACTTCATCTCAGTTACATGACGGAAATCAAATCCATGAGAAAAGATGGAAAATAGTTCCTTATCTAATGTATGTCTGGCCCTCCTCCGCCTGAAAGCCGTGTTAGCTGTGTACTTGAACATATGTGACCTTTGTGTATTTATGTGACTGCTGCTATTTGTTTTAACTCTCATTGAGTAGGTGGCAGATAGACGTGATGCCTGTAAGCACTAAAATTAGTATTCTCCATGCATTCCTGCAGGCTGTCGGTGTCTTATCTTAATCACAGGCAGCATGTTTTCTGGCCTCTAATGCAGTCGTTAGGTATGTAATTTTCTCTGAGTTATAATAAAGCTGTTCACGCCATGCACTGTGGGAGCTCTGAGAGTGGATGAAGATGGATCTGATGTAGATCAGGTTCACATCTGTCTGACAAACACAACCTGTCCTCAACATGCTGCTGGAGAGAGGAAGCTATGATCTCAATATGATAAAGTACCTTTTTCATTATTAATGTCGGTTTATTGATAAATGGATGTTAGATAAATGGAGTCAAGGATAAAAGCAAACAATTATGTAGCTACAAACTGTAGTCTAAAACATTTTTTACTGTTGACTGTTCTTTAAAGAACATGCAAATTATTATTCACTGCAGTGTACATATGGCTCTTCATTTAGAGGCACCCACAACATTGGGAATAATTTTTGATGATCTTAAAGGGATAGTTCACCCAAAAATTAAAATTAAAATTATGCTTTATTAATTTTAATAAAAGGTAAATTTGTGTGAAAAGAAATAAATAGTGTCAGTTTTACTGCCTAGTGTTTATTTCTTTCGGAAATTGCATTGATATGTTCTTATTGGTACATACAGTGGGTATGGAAAGTATTCAGGTCCCCTTACATTTTTCACTTTTTGCTATATTGCAGCCATTCGCTAAAATCATTTTAAAGCCATTTGTTAATTCTTTTCCTCATTAATGTACACACAGCACCCCATATTGTCAGAAAAATACAGAACTGTTGACATTTTTTGCAGATTTATTTAAAAAGAAAAACTGAAATATCACTTGGTCCTAAGTATTCAGACCCTTTGCTGTGCCACTGATATAACTGCAGTCTATTTCTTTTTATCATCCTTGAGATGGTTCTACACCTTCATTTGAGTCCAGCTGTGTTTGATTATGCTAATTGGACTTGATTAGGAAAGCCACACACCTGTCTGTATAAGACCTTACAGCTCACAATGCATGTCAGAGCAAATGTGAATCATGAGGTAAAAGGAACTGAAGAGCTCAGATTGTGCTGCAGGTTCCTAAGAGCACAGTGGCCTCCATAATCCTTAAATGGCAGACGTTTGGGACGACCAAAACCCTTCCTTGAGCTGGTCATCCGGCCAAACTGAGCTATCGGGGGAGAAGAGCCTTGGTGAGAAAGGTAAAGAACAACCCAAAGATCACTGTGGCTGAGCTCCAGAGATGCAGTCGGGGGAGATGGGAGAAAGTTGGAGAAAGTCAAACATCACTGCAGCCCTCCACCAGTCGGGGCTTTATGGCAGAGTGACTCCCCTCACTGCAAGACACATAAAAGCCTGCATGGAGTTTGCTAAAAAAACACCTGAAGGATACTAAGATGGTGAGAAATAAGATTTTCTGGTCTGATGATCTCTGGTTCTTATGGCCTTAATTCTAAGCGGTATGTGTGGAGAAAACCAGGCACTGCTCATCACCTGTCCAATACAGACAGGGATATCCTGGACGGAAACCTTGCTTCAAATTTACGAGACCTTAGACTGGGGCGAAGATTTACCTTTCCTACAAGACAATGACCCTAAGCACACAGATAAAATAGGGAAGGAGTGGCTTTACAACAACAACGTGACTGTTCTTGAATTGCCCAGACAGAGTCCTGAATTCAGTCCCAACTGAGCCTCTCTGGAGAGACATAAAAATGGCTGTCCACCAACGTTTACCATCCAACCTGACAGAACTGGAGAGGATCTGCAAGGAGGAATGGCAGAGGATCCCCAAATCCAGGTGTGAAAAACTTGTTGCATCTTTCCCAAAAAACTCATGGCTGTATTAGATCAAAAGGGTGCTTTTACTAAATACTGAGCAAATGATCTGAATATTTAGGACTGAATACTGAATACTTGTAATAAATCTGCAAAAATGTTAACAATTCTTTGTTTTTCTGTCAATACAGGGTGCTGTGTGTACATTAATAAGGAAAAATATAACTTGTGATTTTAGAAAATGGCTGCAATATAACAAAGAGTGAAAATTTTAAGTCGGTGATAGACCCTCGGGTTCTAAATTGGACATACTATTAAAATTATTTAGCTGTAACAAGGGCTGGGACTCAGTCATGCGTAGAAGATCCAAATGCGAGCTTTATTATAATATAGAGTGGTCAAAACAGACTAAGTCCCAACAACAGTAAACAGGTATATCCAAGGGCAAAACAGAAGTGACAAACGAAACAGACAAAACAAAAACAAGGCAAAGCTATGGCAATAGCAATGGCAACAACGCCCAATCAAAACCCAAAAATGTCCAGGAGGGGGATGGGGCAGTGATGGTTCATGGGGGTCCAGGACCGAGCGGTGGAACAGGGCCTGAAGAATGGAGCCTTGGAGGTCCTGGACTGTGGAGCAGTGGAAGACAGCATGGGGGACCTGGGCCATAGACCAGTGACAAACAATGACAGCATAGGGGACCTGGGCCATGGAGCAATGACCAGGGAGCACATAGGCATGTTGGGGCAGGCAAGGCAGGGAACCATGGCAGTGCAGGTTGGGCTCAAACAAGACTCAAATTTAAAGTGAAAGGTTGGATTTTTTCCATCAGGTAGGGTTGATATATTAACGTTATGTTGCAAAAATGACAAAGTACATTCTAAATGAGATAAAAGATGGGTTAAATTACATTGATTAAAAATCATGCTTTATTCACCCGCCCCCAGACATATGACTATCAGATGACTATCGGCAAAATCTAAAATTCAGATTTGACTATTAAAAATCCTTAGTCAGGGACATTGCTAGGTATTATTTTTATTATCTCCTGGTTCTTTCTTATAAATCCTTATCGGATCTATACACACACAATTCAATTAATAGATAAGAATATATACATACATGTGTATTCACATTCCATTATGGACTCAACATCCCATCATGCACTGCACACCCACACCTGTTCACATTCTGTAATCAACACCTGGATCCAATTAACCACACCCATACACTCTTTAGCTTAATTTTCATCCAGTTTTTACGCTGTTTTGTTATCGACAAATAGAATTTGCGTGGCAAAAAAAAAGTGAGAAATTTGCGGTCTCCAGCCCGATTCCATTCAACTGGCCTTGTATCAATAAAATGGTGTGTGTGATGACGTCATCCTTAAAAAAAAAACGAGCTGTCCCATAAATTTTGGTGTATCGAAAAAAAAACCTGCCCTTAAGCTGTTTCCATAATTTCCCCTATTGCGCAAATCATATGCAAATAGTCTGTTCTTAATCCATTTGGGGAAAAAAAAACATAGCCCATTATTAAATTATGGAGGCATACATAAAAATAACAAGTTTAATGTTTTTGCACTTTGTTATAGATTTTTTAGATAATCCAGCATCAAGCCATTCATTGCTATTCATAAACAGGTGCAGTTGTTTTCCTGATTAAATTTTATTAGACTGTATTGGAAATAGGAATGTTTTTTTAGGTTATTTTATTATTAACCCACAAGATTATGCTAAATTACAAGTAAATTAAATAGAATTGATTTATGCGGCTGTGACTAATTGAAAATAGCTTAATTTGTTTTCAGGGATTAATTCCATGGGGTAAAAGGAATTGAACAGATGATACATGAGGGACATAATACAAAACATGATTAGGGAGGGCAACAGGAACGTCTCTGATACCATGGTATGACACCAACCGGCAAAGCCTGACAGGGTAGATTGCAAGAACATGACCTGGGGAATATATGTATAAAAAATAAATAAATAAATAAATAAATTAAAAAAAAAACCCACACACCACACAAACCAAAACACAATAAAACAAACAGTAATTGACTAGGACTAAATTATCAAACTAAAGAAAAAAGCACAAAGCAAGACCTCAAGACAAGGAGAACTAAAATAAAGAAATCAAAAGAAAGCAAATTCAAACTAAAAGCAGGAGAAGGAGCAAGACAAACCATGAAAGTAAAAAGGACTACACAAGACAAAGACACAAGACTCACCAGACAACACTCAGCCACATCAGACACAGGGACAAAGACCAAGACCAAAAGAAACAAGAAAGTGTAGGACAAGACAAGAGAGAGAGACTAGACAGTGTGACAAGACAAACCAGCAAAGGACAATAGGGCCAAGGGTACAATAAATAGTGCTGAAACCATGTGCAACCACAAGACAAGACACAAAACAAAAAAGACAAAGATGCAAGCAGGATCTTGAAAGGATGAAAACTTGACTATTGTCACACTGCATTTAAACACTCACCAAACTGAGATTGTGGCAGTCTTGATTCATGTGATTCATTTCCAAGCATTTTTCCCATGTTGGATTTCTGTGTTTTTGACCCTTTGCCCATTTTGCCATAGTTTGATTGTTTGAAGCCTGTCCCGACCTTCTCGCCTGTTTATACCATGAATCTGCTCAACCATGAATCTGCTCTGTGTCCGCTGTACCTGTTTGCCTGTGACCTTGACCCTGCCTGCTGACCACACAATAAAGAGTTTATGCACATGGATCTGCATACCTCCACTCCATTCATCACATACATATACTGGATAACAAAAGGATACAAAGCATTCGCCTATACGGTGTAGACTGGCTGCAGGGGCTTTGTAGCAACATTAACCATCTTGCTGCTGAAATAACTGAGAATCAACAGTCCAAAGAAAAAGCAGCTACTGCTGAACACTGGAGCCAGTGGCTCTGGATCAGGTGTGAAGACCCCAGTTAGACCCCAAGATGACGTGGACACACACCCAGGTCTAATCAAACTGGGGTGGGCCTGCCTCTGCAGAGGTTGTTGTAAGAAGTTAGGGGAACTTTCTTATATATAATTTACTTTTATTTTAATTATCTCTTTTGTTTATTTAGGGAAATTGTTGATATGATTATTCTTGATTCAAAACAAAGAATACAAATACATACTGACAAATACACCAAGGCAGGGAAATGTAAGTTCCATATACACACAACCTCGTTCCTAGGATATTATATCAGTCACCATGGCGTTAAGATGGACGAGACTAAGGTTCAGGCAGTCAATGAATAGCCACAACCCACTACGATCAAAGAGTTGCAGAGATTTCTAGGGTTTGCAAACTTCTTGTGATGAGTTTGCTACCTTCTTTTCCGACAAAACTGCAACTATCAGCAGACAGTTCTTAACTCCACGCGCACAGGAACTATCCCAGACTACATCCACACCTAACACTGCAATCTTCTCCTTCTGTCCTCTCTCAGAGGCAGAAGTATC
>JAUCNO010047266.1:0-16841 GCA_032353835.1 Enteromius viviparus | reverse complement strand
AAATTCCGAGGATCCTCGACATTGGAACAGTCCTTCGACGGATGTTGATGACGTAGCATCCTCGAAATTCTGGCTTCGGAGGATCCTTCCTTGACATTGAGAAACGCCCAGGGTTTTACAGACCTTACTTCATCGTGCCCAAAAAGAGCGGTGGGTTGAGACCTATCCTGGATCTCAGAGCCCTGAATCGGTCTCTTCTCAGGATGCCAATTAGAATGCTCACGCCGAAGCGCATACTAACATGCATCCGGCCCCAGGATGGGTTCGCAGCCATCGACCTGAAGGACGCGTACTTTCACGTCTCGATTCTTCCTCGCCACAGACCCCTGCTGCAGTTTGCGTTCGAGGGTCGGGCATATCAGTACCGGGTTCTATCATTTGGCCTGTCCCTGTCTCCCCGAGTCTTTACCAAGCTCGCAGAGGGATATCTGTCTCCCTTATGGCAGATGGGCATCCGCATCCTCAATTACCTCGACGACTGGCTGACAATGGCTCACTCGCGAGAATTCTTGTGTCAGCATAGGGATCTGGTGCTACGGCACCTCAGCCAGCTGGGTCTTCAGGTCAACCGCGAGAAGAGCAAACTCTGTCTAGTGCAGAGGATCTCTTATTTCGGCATGGAGCTGACTGTTTGCCTTACAGGGGAGCACGGCCAGGCCATGCTAAACTGCCTAGATGCGTCCAGGCACAAAAGAGCGGTCCTTCTCAAATCTTTTCAGAGGCTCCTGGGGCATATGGCAGCCGCAGTTACGCCGCTGGGGCTTCTCCATATGAGACCGCTTCAGTGTTAGTTACATGACTGAGTCCCGAGATTAGCGTGGCACCGCGGTACTAAAGTTGGAGCGCAGGCTGTCCCCTTCAACTATTAAGGTGTATGTTGCTGCCATCGCAGCATACCATGATGCAATAGACGGCCAATAAGCAGAAACTCATCAATAAGGTTCCTTAGAGGTGCACGTCGGGTTAATCTTCCGAGACCGCCCTCTGTACCCTCTTGGAACCTTGTCGTCGCCCTAACCGGCCTGCGGCAAGCTCCTTTTGAGCCCTTAGCATTAGTCGAGATAAAATACCTGTCGCTGAAGACAGCACTCCTGATTGCTCTGGTCTCCATCAAGAGGGTCAGGGATCTCCAAGCCTTCTCTGTCGACGAATAGTGCCTAGACTTTGGCCTGGCTGACACTCACGTAACACTGAGACCTCGGCCCGGCTACATGCCCAAGGTTCCTACCACACCTTTTCGAAGTCAGGTAGTGGGCCTGCAAGCTTTGCCCCAGGAGGAGGCAGACCCGGGCTTAGAGTTGTTGTGTCGAGTACGCGCCCTGCACCTCTACGTTGACGCTCTCAGCAGCTCTCTGTCTGCTTTGGAGGTCAGCAGAAAGGGAATGCTGTCTTCAAACAAAGGCTGGCCCATTAGGTGGTGGAAGACATCTCCCTGGCATACCTATACCAGGGAGAGCCGTGCCCCCTAGGTCTGAGAGCTCACTCAACAAGGAGTGTAGCCTCCACCTCAGCATTGGTACACGGTGCCTCACTAGCAGATATCTGTAGAGCTGCGGGCTGGCCAACACCTTCACCAGGTTTTACAACCTCCGTGAAGAGGCTGTGTCTTCCCGTGTCTTAAATCAGACAAGCAGGTAGCGGGAAGACAGGCAGGTGTTGGCTTGCTGCTGCGCATTTCAAGGTTCCCCGATGCCAAGGCGAACCCCTCCTCCTTGCCCCGCAGTCAGACTCAGAGCGGAGTCAGTCAGTCTTGACTTCCTTCTCCAGAGGTTGTGGCTTAACATCCTTGTTCCACAGTCAGCCCGAAGGCTGAGTTTTCCTTCACTTATCCATATCTTGTCGATATAGTGCATTCCTTCAAAATCCATGTTTAAATCTCTTACATGTCTCCGCCCCCCCCAACCCATGCTTCAACTTTTTTGTGAAATCTGAAAGATAGAAAGTTGGCAAGGTTGCGTGCAGAATCTCCTGCTGACATGCATGCGGGCAAGCCTGTCAGCACCGGTGTCTCAGCGTAATGCGGCCTCAGGGTCGTGGCCCCTTCCATGGGTCTGTTTCCATATGTAACGTCGAAGTGATTCGACTGAAAGGGTTACGAATGTAACCCACGTTCCCTGAAGAAGGAAACAGAGACGTTACATTTTTCTGCCACGACCCTGGGTCGCGCTGATGCCGACTGGGCCTCCTCAGCGAAAAACTGCATGTGCAATCCAGCCGTGCCTTCTTATACTCACGCTGTGATAAGATCCACCTGGCTGTGATTATTGCACGCCAATATTCATTGGCCTTTTCCAAAGGATTCGAAGACGATTGGTCTCTCAAGCAAGACCCCATATGTAACGTTGAAGTGATTCGCCTGAAAGGGTAACTAAATAATCATGTAATTGATATTATGTGAGGAAAAAAGATTGTATTAGCTTTCGATGAACATATTACTTGATGTCTTCTAACGTCCTACACCATAAATATGTTATTACTAAGCTTTAATTAAAACAGCTATAATAAATTTGAGTTGTGTTTACACATGCTAACACACTGTCACAGGTTCCAGTCTGATGTGTCTGATGTAGTTTGTTCTGGGTGATCTGGCTGTGAATTGATTAAATGTTTAATTTGTTAAAGCTTAAAAACAGTGGAAATGCTACACTTTCGTGAGCATGAAGCAGATTTTAATACTCCACAGCTGAACATACCAGCACACAGTAATTTTGGTGTCCATCCATCTCGTGTACATGTGGCTTCTTCTGCTGTTTTATAATATCCAGGCTCACAAATGTAATTCTTTTTTGTTCCCATTTCCAGATTTCCCCAGTGTGGTCCAGACACATGTTGGTCATGTGGATCTTGGCATGTAATCTCTGAAAAAAAAAAAAAAAACATCATGTGCTGTTTGCCTCCAAATAACACGGAAGAAATGAATCAACAAATCAGGAAGTGTATCTCTGTAATCTTACTTTCACAAATAGGCTTATGATCCCACTCTCCATTGTCTTTGCATGTAAATAATTTGCGGGATTCTTCTAAACTATGCAGCCAGTAATTTTCTGAGCAGGTAATCTTCACAGATTCTCCAGGTTTGAAAATAGTTTTCTCCTTCGGTGTGATCTCTTGTACTCCAAATGCAGTTGACCTCAGCTGACAAGTTATTTCTGAGAGACAAAGCATTATACATCTGTTAAACTGGGTCTGATTTGTCTTTTGCAAGAGACAAATATTATTATTATTTTTAAAAAAATATCCATAAATGAAAATAAAACATATTTTAGCTTTTGATGAATGGATCATAGTATTAGTGTAGATGCACATTTTCTACAGTGCCGTTAGTATTTATTAAGAAAAAAAAGACCAGTCTGTGTCTGATGTTTCTAGTTTGTTCTTGGTGCATGTTGTTCCAAGTCAAGAAAGACTTGCATATCAACAGTGCGTACCAAAGGCTTTTATTTAGTGTAGTATGAATAATATATCCCTTTCAACCGGTCACTCTGCATCACGTCGGTAATCAAACGAATTGGGAACTTCTTTAGACCAATCCTATTAAATTGTTAACTAAAGCCAATGCACATTGGCATGAGATGATTGCATCCAGCTGCAGCTGATCTCAGAGCGAGTATACTGTAATGCTGTGTTCCAGGCAGGTTTTTGTGCCCGTAAGTCACGACTTCAAACCACAACTTGTGACTTTGTAGTGTTTCAGGCAAATCACACCAAACTGCCTACGCAAGGAATTGTGGTAACTAAAGGTAAACAAACCAGCATGGCGGACTGTACGGGACTTATGCTCATTTACAATAATTTCAATTGCCAAATGTTTTTTTCTTGCATATTTGAGGGAAACGGAGGAGGAAAAGGTGTGTATAAGGCAAGAGAAGCTAATAGCTTTTATTTTAGTGTACTACTTGCAAAAACAGCATATTTGTAGGGGCCGAGTACGAGTACGAGTTCATGGGTGGGAGGTCAGAGTTTTGATTGCCGTTCCAGTGCACTTTTACCGGTAGAAGGTTGAAAAAACACAGGTTACAGGTTGCCTGAAATGCAGCATAATTAGGCAGCAGGTGTAACTAGTAGATTTTACTAGCTTTTGATTAACAGATTACTTGATGTTTTCTAATGTCCTATGCATAAACATGTTATTAATAACAGTTACTAAGCTTTAATTAAAACAGTAATTTTAATGAAATGTTTAAGAAAACGAAATTGGGTTGGGAATCCTGGGATATTTCTAAATATAATATAATACAATATTGCATTTGAGTTGTGTTAACCCATGCAAACACACTGATGTGTCTGATGTAGTTTGTTCTGGGTGGTGTGGCTGTAAATTGATTAAATGTTTAATTTGTTAAAGCTTAAAAACAGTGGAAATGCTACACTTTCGTGAGCATGAAGCAGTGGTCTGATCGCACCAGTGACAAATCTGTCAACTGTCCCAAGCTTCTTTTAAGCAAAGTTCAGATCTTCTTATCCTTAACTTTTCAGACATAAAGGTAATTAAACAAGCTGTTTTTTTATGAACGAATTTTGTGGTTTGATTTCTACATGGTATTTTTGGTGGGTGACACATAATTTCCAAACAAAAAGATCAGCATAATCAGATACTTTATATTATGTGAGTGGCAAAGATTTTATTACTCAATAGCGTAACATACCAACACATAGTAGTTTTGGTGTCCATCCGTCTCGTGTACATGTGGCCACTTCTGCTGTTTTATAATATCCAGTCTCACAACTGTAAGATTTTTTTGCTCCCAATTTCTGATTTCCCCAGCGTGGTCCAGACACATGCTGATCATGTGGATCTTCACATGTCATCTCTGAAACAAAATTACGCTGTTTGGTTCCAAATGACATGAAAAAAAAAAGAATCACCGAATCTAGAACCATAATCTTACTTTCACAAATAGGCTTATGATCCCACTCTCCATTGTCTTTGCATGTAAATAATTTGCCGGATTCATCTGTTCCATGCAGCCAGTAATTTTCAGAGCAGGTGATATTCACAGATTCTCCAGGTCTGAAAATAGTTTTCCCCATCGGTTTGATCTCTTGCACTCCAACTGTAGTTGATTTCAGCTCACAAGTTATTTCTGCACAAGACATAATTATATAGTACTAAGGTGATGACGAAATGAAGCATCATACATTTGTTAAACTGGGTCTGATTAGTCTTTTGCAAGAGACACATTTTTTTTTTCAAATATCCAGAAAAATGAAAAGAAAACAAATAGCCTTGGGATAAACAGATTATAGAGTATTATATGCACATTTTCTACAGTGCTGTATTTAGTATTTAATAAACTACACTGTAAAATAATGTTTTAAGTTTAAAAAAAATGTGTGTCTGATATTTCTAATTTGCCCAAGTCAAGAGAGCCTTACATGTCAACAGTGCATACCAACGTTTTTTTTATTTTTTTTATTCAGTTTAATATGAACAACGTAAAGGTTACTTGCGTAACCACTGTTCCCTGAGACATGGAACGAGTGAAAACTCGCAGGTGAAAACTCCTTTTTCCCCCTAACTGAAGCCTATTCTAAAACTCAGTTTTATTATTTACTAAAACTGCACGGTATTGGCTGCTGTATAGGGGACTTATTTTTAACCAATGGGCAAGGCCCTGCGAACAGCTGGCCAATGCTGTCGACCACACCCCCTGGTATGATGTTTCTGCTCCAATGGCAGCAGGTGGCGCCATGGTGGTGTGATATGACGTGACCAGTGTCTATATAAGCCTAACACGGCCTCGAACGCAGTACTCGTTCCATGTCTCAGGGAACAGTGGTTAAGCAAGTAACCTTTACGTTCCCTTTCGACTAAGATGCATGGGGAACACAGTATAATCCCGCCGTGCTACAAGGTCTGGAATTTTGAAGCCTGCGAGAGGACCTCGGGGAATCCCGAGGCCACTTACGTCACAAGCGCCCTTGTCCAATCACTTGGAGGCTTAACGCGGCCAGGTAACAGAGTATGCAAGAGATGTTATCACAACGAGTTGTCCCTTTTGAGCGCAAGGCGGTCAAAAAGTGAAAGAACGCTGATCTGTGATTATAGCACTTTCCAGCCTGGTACCTTTTGGGCTGGAGGGAGTTCAGAGACAATAAAGCGCCACTCTGCGCTGTGAGTGACCAGCCGGCCGCTTCACATATCTCTGATAGACAAACCCCACTAGCCCATGCCGAGGTAGAGGCAGTGGATCTAGTAGAATGACATTTAACTCCTAGAGGACATTCCAGGCCCGCTGAAGAGTAAGCCAGTAAAATAGCGTTCACAACCCATTTCGTGAGCCTTTGCTTCGAGACCGGTAGCCCTTTGGAGCGGACACCGAAGCAGACAAACAGCTGGTCAGACCGTCTGAAGTCAGCTGAGCACTCGATATAAGCTCTCAATGCCCTGACCAGGCAGAGGGGGTTTGAGTCCTGGTCCTCCGAGGGTGGCAGGGCTGTTAAGAGAGACCACCTGAGATATGAACGGTAAAAGTCTGCATAATTCGCTCGAATACTCAGTCCCAACAGCAGATTCTCCCTTCTTCCAGCTAAGGCACCTGGCCTTGGCCAAGCCCGCTGCTGGAGACAAAACAACTCCCCCGAAGAACAAGATAACAAGAGGCTCTGAATTCCTTCTCCCTGCTCCAGGACTGTAGCATGGACTGTACAGACTTTGCCAGGCTTACACATTATTGGCACGCACACACAAAAAAGGAACATGGCTACAGATAGACATTACCTTGCCCCATATCCAACGCCTTCGTGCTTTTACCCCACCGGTGTGGGTAGGCGGCTCTGTGACCAGCGCTCTCTGCAGCTGCAGGACCGGATAGCTGTTTGCCTACATTGGACTATTTCTACATCCCCTCCCCCTTCCCCTGTTGCAGTATTTTGTCTTGTGATTATGTGTTTAATGTGCCAAATGCGGAGTTTTTTTTTTCCCTGATCTCAAACTGCCTTCCTTGGAAGGTAGTCTGGGAGGTTTTTTTTTTCGCCTCCTTATCAAAATGTATCTTATTTCTCGACTGACCTGTCTTCCCCCCAATGTGATGTTTGTGTATGGTCAGAGGGTTCTCATTTCGTATCATGTAACAGTGTATGTGACAAATAAAGGGTTATCATCATCAGATCGCCTGGGCGGGGAGAGAGTGAGAGCTTGAGGGGGAGCGAACACGCTAGACTGCGCCTTTTTTTTTTTTCCTCTACGTAAAACAGATAAAAAGCAGCGGGAACCGAGCATAGGCTGGCCAGCGCGTGACTGTTTAACTGTTTATGCTGTGCTCAGACAGCCGAGGAGAATAAGCATCTAGAGGGCTTGCTTATTCCTAAAGACCAGCAGAGCAGACGGAGAGGTAAAGGCGGGAGAAGGCTTTCTCTTTCGAGGCGGTGAAGCACGCGGGGCTGCGCTGGTGTGACTCCACCCAACTCAGAGTGCTGTCTGCGGCTCCACTGTCTCGGCAAGACGGGGGAGCTGTAGAGAGTACTTTCGGTACATAGCCTTGACTGGGTTTTAGGATGACTTTCGAGTAATTTCTCCCGAACTCAAGGCATGCGGTGCTCACAGACAGCACTTGCAGGTCACCTACTTGCTTAACAGATGCCAGTGCTAGAAGCAGGGCAGTCTTAAGCGTCAGTGTTTTTAATGTCGCCGTCTGAAGGGGCTCGAAGGGAGGGCATTCAGCACAGTGGGCAGGTCCCAAACCGGGACAGTGCGAGGGCGGGGGGGCTTCAGCCGCCTCGCACCTCTTAAGAACTGTATCAGCAAAGCATCTTTTGCCACAGTTTGCCCTGCTATCAGGTCGTCGCGGGCTGATATAGCCGCCACACACGCTCTAATGGGTAAGAGTGCTCGGCCCTTATCCAGCAGGTGCTGCAAGAATGATAGTATCAGTGATATGTCACATTTTGGGGGGTTTTCGCGGTGCTCTGCGCACCATCTAGAAAACACAGCCCATTTCAAAGCGTAGAGACTTGTGGACGGAGCTCTGACCTGAGAAATAGTTTTCAACACACTCTCTGGGAGGCGAAAAAGGCTCCTGTCGAATGGCCACACATGTAGCGCCCACAGCTCGGGCTGTGGGTGCCAGATTGTGCCCTTCACCTGAGATAGCAGGGATCGGCCATGGGACTGCTGTCAGCATAGTATAAAGGCTTGCTATCCACGGCTGGTTCGGCCACCGATGGGCTACCAGGAAGAGTTTGTGGTCTTCCTCCTTGACCCTGCTGATGACCTGAGTTGGAGGGAACGCATAGAGAGGAAGCCTCGGCCAGGACTAGGCGAGGGCATCCAATGTACGAAACCCCTGTCATACTGTCCGAGTGCACCAGAACGTGACTGTCCCTCAGTAGTGGAAGGAAAAAGTGACACGCCTGACACACTGCCATCATCGCTAGACAGTTTATGTGTAATTCGCTGTCCTCCTTTGACCACAGGTCGGAGGCTGGCGAGTCCTCGAACAGTGCGCCCCATCCTGTCTTAGAGGCGTTTGTGATGAGAACTTTCCTCCTGTTCATCACATAGAGAGGGATCCCTTTTTGCAAATGTCCTTCCACGGGCGCAGTGCCGTTACACAAGCTGTGTTCACTCTGAGGTTTTTTTTTTTTTTTTTTTGCCCGAGACGTTGTTTTAACCAGTTTGCATTTTGACGGCCGTTTGAGAATGGCGCAATTCAAAATTCTTAAGTCTAATATGGGTATGAGCCCACCATCTCGCCTGGGGATCAGAAAATACCTGCTGTAATGCCCTTTTTCTCTGTCTGAGGGGGGAACCACCTGGATCGCCCTTTCGACAGCAGCGTGTCTACCTCGGCTCTGAGCACTCGTGCGGCGGGGCTCGAGACCATGGTATGTAAGATTTTGCTGAAGGGCTTTGACCTTTCAGCGAACTGAAGGCTGTAGTGAATGTAGTATATATATATATATATATATATATATATATATATATGTATATATAGCTGTAGTGAATATATAATATATATGTGAATGCACATATAAATACGATTGACCCTAAAGTCAATAATATGTACCAACAATTGTCATATCTTTGTGTTAACATTCTTTACTAGCTGCTCTTTTTGGAGCTTTGATGCAGTTATCATTTTAAGTCAGTAATATTTTTTGAGGTTTACAAATGAAAAACATTTTTACGGTCACTATTGTGTCCCGTGGGATTATACTCCACAGCTGAAAATACCAGCATACAGTAGTTTTGGTGTCCAGTCATCTCGTGTACATGTAGCCTCTGCTGCTGTTTTAATATTTTCAAGCTTACAACGGTAATTTTTTCCCCTCCCAATTTCACATTGGGGTGAGTATCGGCGACTCATCAGCTGATTTGCCTGTGATTTCAGGCATTCGTCAGCGATTTCTCAAAACCTGTTGAAAAGTCAAAATTGGGGCTAAGATTGTGCAGTCTGAACATGGCATTAAATAGACCAAATTTTCTTCAAGTGTAAATAATACTCTGAATACTCTGCTTTTCACTTCCTGAAATGAGCAAGCACATAATTTTGCTATTGACTAATCGTCTGAGAGAATAAGACTGATATCAGCAGACTCTTTGGAGCTCATGCTTCAGCGGTTGTTTTTCTTGTTGAATGGGTAGGCTGCTATCTCCCCTGTGCGCTTAAGCACTCTTCAGCACGACTCAGACATCCTGAAAGAGCTAAGAATCACAGCTGACCTAGGTTCCGTGCGACAAAGGTCACCATGAGTTTTGCAATGTCCACACTTGTGGGTGTGTTTGGTTGACATGAAGGATTCCTACAGTTCGAGAACATAGCCCTGCAGTTCTCAGCTGCACAGGAGAAAACCGAGGCAATTCAACACATACTGGACGTTGGTTGAAAAAAAAAATCGTTCTATCTATATCTACTTATGTCTTGAAGTGTAATAACCTGTTCGGTGAACAGTGCTTGGAGCGAAGGCTGTTTTGCCTTCACCCTTAAAGTCTATGTGGCTGCATTTGCTGCCGGTCACGGTCTGTGAAGCAGGAAAGCATGACCTGTTCAGTAGGCTTCTTTAGGGGGGCCAGAAGGTTGAATCCCCCCTGGCCCCCCTCTATACCCTCAATGCACTACAACAGGGTCTATTTGAGTCTTTGCTGTCAGTTGGGCAGAAGTTTCTTTCAATGAAAACTCTGCTCATGCTTACACTAGCCATCAAGTGGATGGGGACCTTCATGCATTTGGTCAACAAATTGTGTCTAGAGTTTGGGCTGGCTGACTCCCAGGTAATCCTGAGGCCCCAGGTTTGCTATGTGCCCAAGGTTCCCACTACTACTGGAAAGAGAATAAATAATCAGAAGATCCTGGAAAACCAAAGAATGTGTCATGTGTGTGACCTGGAGGAGTTATAACCCAGAAAAAAACACCCAAGCTTCATTATATTGAAGCGTATTTGTAAACAATTGTAAACAAATTATTCAGGTACTAAATTGTATTATTTTATTGTATTATAATTTGCAGGTTCTGTAGTGTTTAACCACAACATAATATGATTTAAAAAAAATAAACCAATAAATACAATTGTTTTACAACATTTAATTTAATTATTAATTATTAATAAATATAATAATTAGGCTGAAATGATGAATCGAACAAATATCTGCTAATTTTCAACACTATGCTTTGGATTGAACTACTTTTACAGCTAAAAAAAACTATTAGGACATTTATATTCTACTGCTGAATCTATTTTGGAGTTGGATCTTTGATTTCCCAAAATCTCTGCATTTGGTAGTTTTGCTGGGTCACTCATTTAAAATTAAAATAAATATATAAATAATAATAATAATAAATACATTGGCTAGTCATATAATTGATTTTAATAGAATAGATTTTAATACTCAACAGCTGAACATACCAGCACACAGTGGGTCTGGTGTCCATCCGTCTTGTGTACATGTGGCCTCTTCTGCTGTTTCACGATATCCAGACTCACACCTGTAAGATTTTTTTGCTCCCAATTTCAGATTTTCCCAGCGTGGTGCAGACACATGCTGGTCACGTGGATCTTCACATGTAATCTCTGAAAAAAAGATCAACATGCTTTTCCTTTTTAGTAAGTCCATCCTTAAATTCAAAAGTGCTTCTCTAAAATCGTACCTTTACAAATAGGCTCAAAGTCCCATTGCCCATTTGCCTGGCATGTAAATTGTTTTTTGTTTTTTGTTGTAAAAATGAGCCAGAATTTTTTAGAGCAGGTGATCTCCACACTTTCTCCAACTCTGAAAAAAGTTCTTCCTTTCGGGTTGATCTTGTGCACTCCAATAATGGTTGACTTCAGCTCACAGGTTATTTCTGTACAAGACATAATCATAAAACTAAAAAGAAGAGACCAAGCATCAAAAATTACTTTTTGTGACTTACAGGAGGTTTTTTTTGTAATATCCAAAAATGAAAAGAAAACAATTTACAGCTTTCGATGAACAGACTACATTTTGCTGTCCATATAAAGTACATTAGATGCACATTTCAAACTGTGCCACACATATACGTTTTATATGTGTATTCAATGCTTTGATTTAAATAAAATAAGCATCTTAATGAAGCAGCTGATACAGAACAATGTGCACTAGTTGCGTCCGGCAGATATTCTCTATTTATTCTCTTTATTTTCTTTGTATATTAAAAAGTGTATCTTTGTGTATTCTTACAAACATAAAGTTATGACTTAACCATTGATTTGATTTGTTTAATTTAACATCTTGATCATATGATTCCTTAGATTTTTGGAAATAATTCTAAATATAATAAAACAATTCTAAATATAATAAATTGATCCAGTCAAATCCAGTTCGACCACTTCCTGCGCAACAGGCTTTAGCTCTGTTACTTCCAATATCATTGCCTAGAACCATCTAAAGAAAGCCAAAGAGCATCCAGTACTAGCCCCACATAATCTTCCTACCCCACATATTTTATGAGGTGGCTAATTCGCACAAATTCGTACGATGAATAAATCATACTAAATTGTATGTATTTTACAAGTTGCTATTTCGTATGAATTTCTACGGATGACCTACACCTAAACCTACCCATCATGCCGTTTTAGACAAATCGTACAAAATCGCATGAGTGAGGTCATAAAAATTTGAGTCTCGTTAAACATTTAAATCCCTGCCACCAAGATGCAACTGTCGGTCCCGGATTATGGAAAATGAAACTAAATTTAAATTTATAGGGCTGGTTGGATTTATTCACACAGGTTAAAATATTAATTTAAAGCTTATTTATATATTTAGATTCTTATTTACAGCATTAGTTTAATAGGCTGTGTATTAACATTTAGGGAGAAAACTGGTAGTTCTAAGTAAAATCAGTCATTGAGCACCCCCATATAACCAAATGGTATGATCATATGATTGGGAGTTGAATCAGGCTCATCGAATCGAAGCATTGAATCGTTGACTATTCAAAGACACCCCTACATAATTCATGCATGAATTTAGGCATGATTTCATTATAATTCATGTATCCTTACCATAAAGTGTTACCAAATAACAATATCAATAATAATAAATTAATGAATTCTAAATAAATAAATAATAACAATAATGAAATAATGAGCGCATCAAACATTTTGATGCTCCACAGTAGAACATACCAGCACACAGTGGTTTTGGTGTCCATCCGTATCGTGTACATGTGGCCACTTCTGCTGTTTTACGATATCCAGACTTACAATTGTAAGATTGTTTTTCTCCAGATTTCTTTGTGTCCCACACGTATGGTCTAGACACACGCTGGTCATAAGGATCTTCACATATAATCTCTGAAACAAGATACACATGCTTTTAATAGCATGCTCAAGAAGGAAACAATTCATTTGTTTTCTTTTTGTGCATGAGTGAATGTTTAAATCTTTTTGCAATGTTGTTTTTGGTGGGCCGCACATAAACTCTAAATAAATAAATAAATAATAATAATAGCAATATCATGAGCATAGCAAATATTTTAATGCTCCACAGTAGAACATACCAGTACAAAGTGGTTTCGGTGTCCATCCATATCGCGTACATGTGGCCACTTCTGCTGTTTCACGATATCCAGACTTACAACTGTATGATTGTTTTGCTTCAAATTTCTTTGTGTCCCACACGTATGGTCTAGACACATGCGGGTCATGTGGATCTTCACATGTAATCTCTGAGACAAGATACACATGCTTTTAATAGCATGCTCAAGAAGAAAACAAAGAATCAGTTTTCTTCCTGAGCGTGAGTCAATGTTTGAATCGTTTTTGGTGGGCCACACATGAATTCTAAATAAATAAATAATAATAATAATAAAATAATGAGGGCATCAATCATTTTGATGCTCCACAGTAGAACATACCAGCACACAGTGGTCTTGGTGTCCATCCGTATCGTGTACATGTGGCCACTTCTGCTGTTTCACGATATCCATACTTACAACTGTAAGATTGTTTTTCTCCAAATTTCTTTGTGTTCCACACGTATGGTCTAGACACACGCTGGTCATGTGGGTCCCCACATGTAATCTCTGAAATAAGATGCACATGCTTTTAATAGCGTGCATTAAATTAATCACTAAATGCAGAAGTGTTTCTCTCTTACCTTCACAAACAGGCTGATAGTTCCACTTCCCGCTATACTGGCATGTAAAAGATCTGCTGCTTTCTTTTGTATCAGAGATCCAGTGTGTTTCAGAGCAGGTGATCTCCACACTTTCTCCAGCTCTGAAAATAGTTTTTCCCTCTGGGTTGATCTTTTGTACTCCAAATGTAGTTGACTTCAGCTCACAAGTTATTTCTGTACAAGACATAATTATACAGAACTAATGGTAAGAAGAGATGAAGCACTAATATGTAAAACTGAATTCTGGAGGTAAATATATATTATATTTTATTATCTGCATATACTGTAGGTATTAGAGTAAAGAGTAAGTATAGAGTATTAGAGTCATGTTTTCTACAGTGCAGTATAACTACTACACTGTTAATTATTTTAGTTTTTATTGAGTTTCAGTCTTTCTTCTTAAAATAATAAAATAAAACATTTTGAATACGAACAAATTAAATTCACCCACACATTAGCAGATTCAAGAATGATTTAGTTAATGTGTGATGCACAATGTGTATTGGAAGTGGTGGATTACCATCACATTCTGGTTTTATAGTCCAGCCAAATTTATCACATCTGGGGGTACCCTCTCTGACCTTAAACCCTTTATCGCATCTGTATTTTAATCTGGCATCTTTCTGGTATTCTGACTGTGGCTCCTCAACACTTCCATTTAAAATGACAGGAGCTGTGCATGTTATATCTGTATGAAAAGTGAGAGAAACAAGAATAATTAAACGTCTGCTTTGAATAAAGCACAGAAACATCTGATCTTATGGTGTCAAAAAAACAATGCAAATGAACCTTTGCATTTTGGAACAACGTCACTCCATTGGCCCGTCTCTTCACAGTGAATTTTACTACTTCCGTCTATCATTTTATCAGAAGATACACACTCAAAGTGAATAACATCACCATAGAGTCCCTCCTCTGTGTCTCCCGATGCAGTCACATCCCTGTCGGTGTAAATGGCTGGACATTTCACCACTAGACAAAAAGTCAATATGAAACAAAAAGGAAACAACAAACCAAACGTTTAATAATGAATAATCAATAAATCATTTTAAATAAGATTGTGTATAATTGTAGCTTATGAGTCACAAGTTCTGGAGAATATAGGTACATAGAGGACCAAAAAGAAAAGCTGTGACTTTCAAGAAATTCTACCCTCGCATTCAGGAACAGCATTGTCCCATCCTTGAGCTCTGCAGGTACGCTGGGTGATTCTGCTTGACATTTCATACCTGTCAACAGAATTGTTTTAATAGTGCAAGGACTGTCAAACTGATGATGATAGTACGGATTTCCAATAAAAAAGCATTAAGTGCTTTTACCCTTTCTTGCAAGTATAAACCACCGTTGCTCCAAAAACAAACTCTGTCCCCTCCATAAGTTTAAAATCACCATGTAGCATGTCGCCTGGATGATTACATTTTCTCTCTGCAGAAAGTTTTAATAACATTGATTTAATAACCCCAAAAATGATGTGACCTTCATAATAAAAATTCTCTTACTTGCACAGGGTCGCGCAATGGATTTCTTCCATTCTCCTTTGTCACACTTTAATTTATACAATCCGGTATAACCTGTCCTGCAGTTTACTTTCAGTAGTTCACCATCAGCGTATGAAGCTTTTGCAATTGATTCTGTGTTTTCATACTTAATGTCATCTCGACGACATTCTGAGAGACACAAACAAATTTTACACAAAGGCATTACTGTCTCATGTGTATTAATTGTTTAAGTACATTCACAACTAATCAACACTCTCTCTAAAGCTACATAAGGTATATGCACAGTTAAATGTTTTGGGAACTAAATATACTGTAACATTTATAGAAAGAAAGAGAGAAAGAAAAAATCACTTGCCTTTACACTGGGCAAAATTGAAGGAAATCAGCCAAAAGCCAAATCCGAGGAGTTTTAACGGAACTCTCATTTTGAGCTCAGTTCACAAGTACCTGATTTGTTCTGTCACTAAAACTCTTGCCTGCTTGTCAAAAAGATGTCATTCTTACACCTCTCTGAACTATCTGTCCACAAGCAATATTTCCTGTAAATGAGAAAACAAAAAAATCTTATCTGATGCAGCAACTCATGTTTGTCATTTGGACACACCTAAAAGTTTCCTTAGATAAGTCAAACTTCTTGAGTCATATACATGCAAAAAATTAACCACCCACCAAACAATAACCAAAATAATTGCCATTTTCATCACTGAACTAAACCCTGTCCTAATGTTTTTTTATCTTGTTTGTGTACTTTGCTATTGATTAAAGAAGAATAAACTGGGATGAACGAATGTACAATTAGAATGATTGAGATTAATCAAACAAAAACACACTGTAATAGCACAGTCATTGCAAAATATATTTGCAGCTGCTATTGCAACATGTGTTCATTAGAACTGAGTGATTAGCAACTGCTTAAAAAAAAAACAAAGGGGCAGAAGAAGAGTTTGACACCTGAAGCATTTGTTTCTGCTTAAATGTTTTTTGTCTTCTATGACTTGAGGTTTTTTAAAAGCAAAGTACTATATAGTAGACTCGCGTGTATGTATAGTAGACTTGTATTAGACAGTACATTTAAAGGATCAACACATACTGTACCACTATCACATACGTGCTTCCTGAGTATTTTAAGACAAAGTTTAATCTCAAAAAATAAAACAAACAGTCTACTATGCAAATTAGTTGACATAGTTACCTACCAAAATAGTGTAATAAAATACAAAAAATATACAATCCAACTTTTTTCGATCAAATTTTTATAATCTTGCTTGCACAATACTTCTGCTAAAGTTTATGCAAAGGAAAATAAACTATAAATAAACGTGCAGCATGAAAGACACCACAAAAGAATTACAGTAAATGAAAATGCTGTCATTAATTGTTTCAAGACCTAAGCTCATCGTCAATCTTCTACATGTGTTCACGAGATTAATCCTAGATCCAAGATAAAGCCTTTGTGTGCTATCGGAAATTCCCTATTTCCCTCTTATGAAGTTTTGATTATGAGCTTTTTTGTATTCAAGTGCTTTAATGCCAGAAATAATAAAATGCAGCATCTCACGTCTAAACGTTCATAATGCTATGCATGCAGTTTGCATGTATGGTTGTCCCCTCCAACATGTTTAAAATGTATGACCCTCCTCCTGAATTTCCCAGTGGTAAATGTGAGTTGCGTAAATTGCGTACGAATATTGGCGTGCAATAATCACAGCCAGGTGCATCTTATCACAGCGCGAGCATAAGAAGGCACGGCTGGATTGCAC